>OCZR010116960.1:0-12201 GCA_900234385.1 Anemonia viridis | reverse complement strand
CATCCGAATTTAGCAACAACGCTACTATGGTTGCTGAGGGTTTTAGTATCGAGAGCTTAGACCCTCTGACAGTTCGTCAAATGAATTTCATTCGTAAAAATTCAGCTCCGACGTCAAAGCCACTTGTGAAGGAGTTAAGTCGAGCTGTTTCGTCGATGACGCATATATTTGGGCATGGAAAGGTAGGCTTTCGTTCACTTATTTTTTATTTTCTTTTTCCTTTATCTTTTTATTTCCTTGATCGGAGGGAATAAAAAAGAAAGTTTTGATGGTGAGAAATGTCAGGGAGTTAATTGATGACAGGTGGGAACAGGTATGTGAAGACCACTCTTGACCAAACAAAACGACGACAGGTCAAGGCAAGTGCTGCCTGATTGTATTTCTTTCTTTCTTTCTTTCTCTCACTCGCTCGCTCGCGCTCGCCTTCGTTCGTTCTTTTTACTGCGGCACTTTCTATGTGGGTCAATGTTTGCACCCAAACGGAAAACTTTTGAGTCTATTTAACGCATCCATTATTGTTTGCTTTCATACTCAACTGGCTCCTGTGCATGTGTCATACTAACAGGTCTGTTATAAGCAAACAACTGGCAAGTGCATCTACCTGAAGCTCATTCCTGACCTACTGAGCATAATGTCCAAGTCACTTGACTACGAATTACGATTGTTTGCCTGGAAAGGATTTCGCCACATTACAGGCCCAAAAGTCAAGCCACATTTTATTGATTACGTCGGTATTTCTAATATCGGGGCTCGACAACATGGCTGGAAAGACATTGGTCAATGCTGGAGGTCTGAGTATGAGCTAGGTCCTGGTGGGGTAGTGGAAATGATGAAAGGCTTGTGGAAGGAGCTGAAACCGCTGTACCAAAAATTCCATGGTTACATAAGGTATGATCAACCGGAATTTCCTTTGATGGGGTTTGATTTTAGCGGGGAAACTTAAGTAAGGGGTTTTTGCTTCTCCTACACATCGGTCCCCTGCATGGTCAAAGACGTAAGAAGCATTTTATCGAGGCTTAAAACGGCGTACTTTCAAATGATAAATCAAAATTTTGACGGCTTGAAGCCTCAATTCAGTGCTTTGCGTTTCACAAGTTCACTGAGGAGAATTCTTCGAAAATCATCATGAGTCATCATCGCCGTGTCATAAGCACAAGAAGTGAAGCCTAATAAAATTCATAAAATACTATGACAAACCGTGCCATTGAGGACGCCATTGAGAGTGTTCAGTTCGTTCAGTACTGATTCACTGAATAAGACTGTCGGTACCCAAAGCATCTTGGGAAAATTTGGGCTCCCTGTGTAATCATTATCAAGATGGCGTCGAGTCATTCAAAGAAAACAGCAATTTTTTCAGGTATTTTTAGTCTTTTAGAAAAACAAAAGTGATCTACAGTTAGGGGAAAGAGGATACTTGAAAATTGTTCAAAGAAAAAGTAATTGTAAATGCAAATGACGAATGTTTACTGAAACAAGAGTTTGACAGAAACTACGAAGATTTTGGAAAAGGAAGACGAATTTGTCCCGCCAAAGACCATGTAAAAGGCTTTTGTTTTGTTTCGTTGTTTCGCTTTGTTTTTTATCAAAATTACGTTTCACATAAGACTGTAAGTTGCTAAATTCATAAATTCATAAATTCACGAATTTTATAATTGTGATTACGGAAACTTGAACATATATTGTTTCAATATTGGGCTCCACGCGAAATATTTTACGGGATTGAGCTGAATATAAAAATCCATTTCATATAATTTTCTTGGGAAAAGACCTATGTATGGGAGTTGTACTCACTTACTTGATACTCTTTTTGTAAGGTCAAACGTCAAACTTTACATAAGCCAAACTAACTGAAAAACAAAGTATAATATAATGAGCAGCCTTCTTTGATATCATTACAAGGTTCGGTTCATGTGAATTTCGAAGTTTACACTTAGTTTACTGCAATTTTCATAAACATGCGAACTCCGAAGTTCAGCTCGAGTTGCTCGTTGGAATTTGGTTTTACACTGCTGCCAGTCAAAAATATAAACGGTACCGACTGATGAGTTTTGATTTACGGAAGCGAAAAAGCAAATTTCAACGTGCAGCTCGCAGTTACAGAATTCGCATGTTTATGAAAAAAGCAATAATAACGAAGTACAGATTGCATGTGTATTGTATTATTTTTCCACTTTCTTTACAGGTACCGACTACGAGAGATATACGGGCATAATAACGTCTCTCGCTCTGGACCAATTCCAACACATCTACTGGACATGTGGGGATTTGACTGGAGCTATCTCTCTCGTCTAGTCAAGCCTTATCCTAACAAACGAGACATCCAGTTGACAAGCACCATGTACAAGAAAGGCATGACTGTACTGGACATGGTAAGAAAGGCTGAAGACTTTTATGTGTCCATGGGACTGGAGAAAATGACGCCGTCGTTCTGGAAGAAGTCGCTGTTTAGCCACGAGGCTGGTAAAAAGGTAGACTGTACGATATCTGCCTGGGACTTCTCTCCTGGAGATTATCGGTAAGAAATATATATTCAGAATATATCTTGGTAGAGACGGAAACCAACGTATGGTTGGTACCGACTTGTAGCATGTGCACATGCCGTAACATTGAAATGGCTTCCCATTAGAATGGTTATCGCATGAGTGGGAAATGCACGGTAGTGACTTAAAGCACGTGCACAGTACGACATGCCGTAACATTGAAATGGCTTCCCATTAGAATGGTTATCGCATGAGTGGGAAATGCACGGTAGTGACTTACAGCACGAGCACAGTACGACATGCCGTAACATTGAAATGGCTTCCCATTAGAATGGTTATCGCATGAGTGGGAAATGCACGGTACTGACTTACAGCACGTGCACAGTACGACATGCCGTAACATTGAAATCGCTTCCCATAAGAATGGTTATTGCATGAGTGGGAAATGTACGGTAGTGACTTACAGCACGTGCACAGTACGACATGCCGTAACATTGAAATCGCTTCCCATAAGAATGGTTATCGTATGAGTGGGAAACATACAGTACTGACTCACGGTACGTACACGGTACGACATACCGTAACATCTATCTCTACGGTAGCTTTACCGTGCGTTACCGTAACCGTGCCGTAACCTTGTCATTTGATGAAGCGCACAAAGAAAATGGGGAAGCATTTTAGTGATGACAAGTCGTACCATCTAAGTCCTGTATCTCAAGCCGAATATTTCACAGTAGAGAGTGGTTTTAGTATAAAGGAAACGCCAGTCAGTTTTGTACCCTAACCGTAACGATCCTGCTTCAGCAACATGCCGCCTGCAATATTGTGTGTAATGTTGCACCATGCGTCCGCGCCTTAAGCAACCCTTTATATCGACAAGTTCACATCAAATATTTTGTCTATAGGATCAAGATGCCTTGCGCATCACTGAATGAAAATGAGCTGTTAACTGTCATCCACGAGATGGGTCATATTGAGTACGACATGATGTACAGCAAACAACCCTATGTATTTCGTAACGGAGCAAACCCCGCCTTTCACGAAGCTGTTGGCGATGCTGTGTCGCTGTCTGCAAGAGTGCCATCTTACCTGAAGAAGGTTGGACTACTGTCTGGAGAGAGCACTGGTGACGAGGATCCCAGTAAGTTTCGTATTACTATTAAACATATTCTTCCTATTCCTATAATGAATAATCTACTGATACTCTTGCAAGCCTTTTCTTTTTCACTTGCGGATGCGAAAAAAATGCACACTCAATTATTCACCTCACTTTCAAGTTTACAAACGCTAGTGGTTTTCAGGGGGAAAAATGAAAAATCCACTATAGCAAATGTTCACAATTGAATGTTAATTTTATTCAAAAACTTTGAATAAAGAAACATCATTTCACAGCGACTTTATCACCATTCTGCATACCTTTGCTGCAACAGCAAACGTCATGTTTTATGGTCTACCTTTGGGACAAACGTCTTTCATGTCACACCTTGTAGAAAGTTTCGTTTGTACCATAGATAAACGAGAAGTTATAAGATGTGATTTTGTTTCTGCAAGGAACCTATATTCAATATCTCGAAAATATTTTTCTTTCTATGTGAGCCAACAGGCTAGCAGCCTCCTTAAAAAGCACTACATAAATAGCATTCAGCCAATCACAGCAAAGATTGTGCAAAGTGCAAAGAGCACTCGTTGCTCTGCTTCCTCGACTTTAGAAGAAAAATTGGTAATGAATCTATACTAGAATAGGGATGAATTGGTTGATTACCACAGGTAATTATTTGCTATCTCGGAGAGAAACTAAGGTCAATATTTCGGCAAAATCTTTTCTGCTTTTAGACTTAGAACGAAAGCGAACGAATAGTTGTTATTACAGATGCATGCAAACGATACAGGCTATCAGGTCGATACTATGCTTGTTGTCTCATTTGTATGCATCCGTAATAACAGCTATTCTGGCTTGATAGAAAACATATAGTTGCCGCAAACGTTTAATGAACTGCCAGTTACTTGTGTTCGACTCAGAGGGGATGGGACAGGAAGGTTTTCCACTCCTAACAATCCTAACAACATGAATATGTCTTGGATCTCTCGGTCCATAGTCGATGATGATTCAAAGCTTTTGAAATCAGTATTATTTAGGGTTATCAAGTATTATCGCGACGAGACGATCATCCAGGAAAACAGCCATAATATTATTGTTAACACTTGGCCAGTTTCCATGAATCGTGTACAAAATCGATTAACGTTCCATTAATGAATATCTTGGCTCAAGAATTTCAGACATAAATAATATAACGTAACATATATTTTGGTATTTTGTTTGTACGCCCGCTTACACAGAACCATTTGAAGCCATTTGGATTTGAACGATGACAGAAGAAAAACCAAAGCAAATACACCCTACATAGATAGGCTTGCATTGAAAAGCTCGTTAACGAGGGTAGTTTTGTTTTTGTCGCTGTCACTACAGCAACGTAAAATTCCATTAGATTACGTTCAACGTTATACAAAGTCAAGGCTTAGTATAATCTGGGGTTGTTTAGTATTTATTAGGAAGATCACGTATCACCTTTCTTGTTTGATAGCTTCTCAGGACTTCTTAAAACACTCTAAGACCGGTCAAGCTCTGCACCATATTTTTGAGTTGGTTCATCGTTAACCGCAATGTTAACTGACTGCATTTTCTGTGGTTAATTTGTTCGTCATTTGTTTTCATTTATTTGAGAATTTGCCCGAGGGCCGTGATGTAGCACAATAGGACTCGAGGTCCCCTACGAGGTACATACACCAATCCCACCCCTTTATAAACCCCAAATCCAACCCACAAATCAACCCGTTAAGAAATCATTAGTAAAGGCCAGACACTGAGGGTGGTCACTGCCAGGGTTTTATTCCCGTCCCTTCAATACAGGGTTAGATAGTGTGGAGAGACGGGACCTACGGTTTAACGCCCTCATCTACGAGAAGACGCGAAAGTCTAACCATTTGCAGATGTAATTACAAAGGCAGCGCCTTCTCCTCATTGATTTTAAGTCTCCCGCACAATAGTCCGGCGCTCTACCAACTGAGCCAACCGGTTGTCGGTTTTCATGTCTAATAGAGTGCAATTAATCTAAACTTTCAATATCCTGGACTGCATGTCAGCCATATCTAGTCAGCACACGTCTAAGACAAGCTAGAAGATATCAGTCATTAAAAGTATTTCGATCCGATAGCCATATAACAGGGAACGGCGAACGGTTAGATTTGAGCCCACGGTGAGTGAGCGCACGGAAACCGCTGAATAAAATACATTTTTTATTGAAGGAACATACATGTTTTGAACTTCGACAAGGCAAAACCCTCAAATTTTCCTCACGGAACCATAGTTTTTTCTTTGCATTTTTCAAAAGAATAGTTAAAAATCAATCCTTTGACAAATTTTAAAAAAGAAAAAAAATCGTAATGACTCGGTAGAGCCTTTTGAAAAATCGCCACGAGTTTTTTGCCCGTCATTTGGGCACAATTTTCAGTCAATTAAATGAATAAAATGACGAATTTTGGACTCATTTTCGATTATTTTTTAAACAATCTATGTTATTTGTTGAAAATGAAGTTTCAATTTAAGAAATTTTTTTGTACGAGCTTTGATTTTCGCCATTTTTGTCTCAAAAAATCATAAACTCGGTTGTGGTCAAAATACAATATCTCGAAAACGAGCTTGGACACCCCATTTTTCTCTCCATTTTTGCAATCAGTATTAATTTCTCTATGAAATATCTTTCTAAGAACATTTCCTATGACTTTTTGCGAAAGAAGTTTGTCCCCTCAAACCCTCGGTAGACACTTTGTAATGATATAAAGTCCAGATCAGACATCAAACTTATGCCGCGTTAGTTGCCTTTGAGGCCTGAGCGGCTCAGAACTGAAAACGCCAAGAACTACCATATAAGGCAGCAGCTCTTTTTCCTATTAGCGCCAGGAGACGATGTGCGTTAAGTTTGGTCTACATATTTTCATTCACAATTAACCGTAATTTATTGAAGAGAAGAACCAATTGTTTTGTATTTGCGCAAGCTATTTTCATTTCCATCGGTTGGACGTAATTATTTCAAGAGAGTACATACAAACAAGTATTTGGCAGACTGACATGTTTTGTTGAAGGCTAAGTGACCTTGGTCAGAGCTGAATTCATTTCTGAATTCTTTGGCGTATATTATATACTTCCGTTTTGAGGGAGTTTCAGTCCAACATTCCAAACAGACTAGAACAAACCTTTTAACGATTTTGGTAAAACTCCAAGGTAAACATCTTTAGAACTTCCCTAAAAAAGGTTCAAATAATCGATATCTAAAACTGCGTTGGTGTAAGAATGACAAACCGCCAAAAAAGATAAATCGATCAATAAACAAGGTATAGGCTATAAGATATATAACTTCACTATCTATTGTTTCCGGTCATCGTTCCTTTTTGAGAGACCTTTAAACCAATTCACAACTCTAGCCATGCGAGGAAGGTCATTTTCAAGTAGCATATCCTAGTCTTGATACACAGAATTAGTTTACATGAGCATGCTATATGACATCGTCGGAAACTTTTAGTGGCATTAGATATATTTTGTAATATGGATGCTTTCAGATTTGTTTTGATATCCCAAGTGATTGAAAGATTAATATAGCTTGTTACAATTCAGCAGTCGACGTTTCTTTCCCAATTTAAAAAAAAACTGTTTATCAGCTCAATGAAGGTAGCCCGAAACCAAGAATAATATCTGATGTTTTTAATTAGGTAAAGAAAAAAGCCTGAACATTCTAGTATTACTTGTTTATTCACTACTGTTTTTATTGTCTGAGGCTGCCAAACATGCCATATTGCGTAAGCTCTATTTTTACTCCACTGAGAGTCATAAAGATGCGCGTCCGTCCGTGTGTATAAGTAATCATCTTTTTCCGCTCGAATGGTTACGAAAAAATCTTATTGGCTAGTGCTCACATTGCATAGCTTTAATGTTGTAGAATCCTCTAACCGTATTATTTTACTTCGATACTGTTATAGTGCATGGCATGATCTGATTTGATGTACATTTTAAAATGAATTGCGTACGCTACTAATTTTATTGCAAATGGCTTGAACGCAGGTGTACTGCTATTTATTCTATTTCGTATTATTGCGCAGTGTGCTCTAATGTTATACACGACGCTAATTTTGGTTGTATTATGCTATGCATTCTTAAATGAATTGCGTACGTTACTAATCCTATTGCAAAGGCTTGAACGTTGTCCTACTGCTATTAATTATATTGCGCATTGTTGTACAATAATCTAATGTTATACATGACGCTAATCTTGCTTCTGTTATTCTAAAACTATCAGTAAAAAAATATTTTTTTCTCGTTTTGCATGACACCACTGTTATTGCGCACTCCGTATAAATGCGCATAGGATTGAAATCTGTTGCGCGCGCCACCTACCTTGTTGCGCAGTAATCAAATGTTATACACGACGCTCATCTTGGTTGCAATTATTCTATCACAAATAAATTGCGTAATATTTTTACGTTTTGTATGAGATCGCATTTATTGCGCACTCACTATGAATGTGGAAAGCGTTGAAATGTGTATGCTAAGTAATAAAATCTCTGAATGTAGTCAAAAATGTTGTTATGCTAGTAGGAGAGCAATATCTAACCCTCTAATAGCCATGAAGTCGGCCGTGTAAAAACAAATTTATATCTAATTTTTATTTACAATATCATTACATATGTTGACTGTATTGAAGGTTATAACAATATACATGCGTGTGTGTGTATCTATTCACATAATGATCCATATTCGTTGTTCAAATCATTATAAAACAAAGACGCTCTAGTTCTAGTCCTTGTTACTCAGTCTCAGCCTATATCAGCGAATATGTCACATGATATACTCAAAGTCAATATTCATTTTGTAAAATAATTTGACTTTCTTTGACCCAAAATTACTAAAACGTGTACCGGAACGCCAATAGGCTTCTTCCACAAGTCTTTTCACAAAGCAGGTCAATTTGGAGGACAAAACAAAAGATTTCAATTTTCTGAGAATTGGAACCTATTTTTTGTCCTCCAAATTGAGCTGCATTCCGATGCACTACAAGAAACGTTTATGAGTCAGAGACAATCATTTTTTTAAAAAAAAAAAGAATTTTCCCTATAGCTACAATCTTCAATGTTTGCAGGTTTTTACTCGGGCTACCTAAAAAGTAGGACATTCTGACGTTATGCATCATCCACAGGTAGCCCGAGTGAACGCCCGTTAGGTGTCTAATTGCGTATTTAAAAAAGTTTATAATCAATACAGAACGACATGTTTGGAATACGCACAACAGCCATAAAGGCTGGCTCCCTTATTCAAATCAGAAACTTATTTATACATGAGTAAATAGACAAATAGTTCACTAGCTTTCAATGTGAGGTGAAAAGGACTGTCATTCGATCCGATGTCTTTATCTAAATCTACCGAATCATCCGGATCAATATCAATAGACCTTTTTGACTGCTTTGTTCTTTATACAGGATTAGCCTTGAGTTTGAATAGAATATTGCCTGTATTCTTTACTTTAAGGCTAGTATTTGTGAGTGTTTTGAGCCCAGCCCTGCGTACATGAATCTGAAGTCAATGAACACAGCGGTATTTTACGAATAGACTTTTTCGAATTCAAAAATTACCGCTGAAACGCTTTACTGCAGATGCATCTGCACTGGGTTAGCCTCGCTTACGGGTAAAATATTCATAAATACCAACAAGAAAGAAAAAATTGTCAACCTTGAACAAAGCAAACTACTTTAAATTGCACGAGCTGTTCTGGTAATTGTGAATATATTACGTGCAATTGAGGCTAACCCTGTATAGAAATGCGTCTGCCATGCGTGGCAGCGGTCATTCACTGGCAATTAGAAACTGGAGTATTATATTTAAAAAAAATCTATTGCTATTTTTACTATTTAAATATCGATAACTGGATTATCACGTCAATTTAAAATTTCAGAATTCATCTGTGAGTCAGATTGATGGCAAAAAAAGTTACCCTTGGTAAAAACGGATTGATATACATCTTATAAAACGCTGACAATTCTGTCGCTTTTGTAGTCATCCTTCTGTTCGTTCACTGCAAAGTTCACGGGTGACGAGGATGATCGTTCAGAATGCTCAGATCTTGCCGGAGATGGCGAGGGATTTATTTCACCATTGGTGGTTGATTCAATTGGTGGTAAAGTCTTAGGCTTGGAGATTCTCCCAAAGTCGACATCCTCATTATCTGTGGATTTAGAACCGTTTCTTTCCAATGGAGGTAGCTTTTGAGGTAGTTCTATTTTTGAAGGATTCTCCCCACTATCAACATCACCGCCGACGACCCCATTGGACTGTGAAGTCTCGGTATCCAACCTAGCGTTACCGTTGGTTGGAGAGCACTGTCTTGGTTTTTCATCATCCAAAGAAGTTTCCAATGAGTTGGTATCATGTGGCACAGCCAAACTGCCAGTAGCTGGGCTCTCTTTACAGCCTTCGTAAAAAGCGTTTGGATCTCGCATGGGAATCGTAGGAGGAGCCTCGGAGCTTTCGCTGTCATGATCCCGAAATCGGATGGCTCGATTATGAGCTCCATTGCTGGCCATTGAAGCATTCGTCTCATTCGTGGACGCTTCTCCAAACCCAACTGCTCCCAAGGGTTGACCGGTTATCCGTTTAACAAGTTTTTTGAACGCCTGGCGAAAGTCTCGGTTGAATAAAGCATAAATGATTGGGTTTAAAGTAGAGTTGAGAGCAGGAAGTGCATATACAAATGTCAAATTCAATGCCGTGTTAGCGTCTTTAGAGATGCTCTTAGTAAGTTTATCGATATCCCAAAAGCTAATCTGAATAATAACCGTAAAGGGAAACCAGCACACTACAAAGCAACCTATAACAATAGCCAGCGTTTTGGCTGCTTTCACCTCCTTTACCAAGTTGATCGAGCTTCGTCTTCCTCTGTTATTTGAAGCAACTTGAAGGGAAGCCATTGCCTGAGCTTGATTTAAGGCCACACGGAAAACACCACCATACATAACTAACACAATCAACAAAGGCAAATAAAACGAGATATAGGCTGCAAATGTATAGAAGATTTTGTCGCGGTTTCCACACACAGGTTCATAAAAAAATTGTTCCTGATCCCAGTCTGTCCAATTCATGAACATCAATAAGGAAATTGTAAAGGGGAAACCCCAAGCAAAGCCAATAAGTCCATACCCTACTTTGGTGGTCATTATGGAATGGTATCGAAAAGGATGCACTATGGCAGTATATCGGTCAATAGAGATAATTGCAAGGTTCCAAATTGAAGCGAAACTACAAGTGGTATCTATCAAGATCCATACGTTACAGGCTGCATGGCTCAAACACCAATTCGCGTTATGTACTGTCTGGTCAAGCCTGAATGGCAAAGACAAGACCGCAACAAGCAGGTCACTGACTGCTAGAGATACGATAAAGTAGTTCGTAATAGAACGAAGCCGATGGCAGTATATCACGGCGAGTATTACCAAAAGGTTTCCAAAGAATGTTAATATAAGAATGAAGATTAAAAATGCTGTATGAGCCTGGAACTTCGTTTCTGTGGGAAGATTACAGATCTCCTCTCGGGTTAGTGCTTTAGTCGTCACGTTACTAGTTAAATTCGACAAACCCATTTTCCAAACGTCACTTGAATTGCTAAGTCAGTTGCCAAGTTAATATTTGCTTAACGACGGGATTCTTTGGCTTCCTGTAACAACGCTAGCTTGACAGATCCAAGAGAAATATCTCTAGATAATACTTTTAGTGAGAACTTTTCTGCAGTGGGCCCAGGTCGTGAATGAGGCAAATGTGTCGTAATACCAATGGTAGAATCCCAAAAGGACTTGATGTCTGACAAAGTCAGTAACCAAACAACACACTGAAGAGGCGCTTTGAAGGCCACTACAAAGTCCCTTCCGAAAAGCAATTCGAGGATTCCTATGCTGAAGCTTCCACTTCACAAGGTTTTGATAAGCGTTTCTCTCGCTGTATTTCCGACTGAAGAGTTGTTCGGGACAAATCTTCGGCCTCACGATGAGCGGAATTAGTGTGTTCACTTTTGCTCAAGCAAAGCCTCTGGCAAATAAATCTCTACAAAATCCAAGACTTCAAGAACCTATGTAAACAGAGAATAATAATTAGGGAAGTTGATGACACATAGCGAGGTGAATATAATGCCTCCACAATCAAAGCTTGCGTCAGTTTTCAAAGTAAAGACGATTTTGACCCAAGAGAAAATCCTAAGCCACTAACCAGCTAAATAACTGTACATAAACTAACTAATTAATTTTTAACGGGTTTAGAGTTTAGAACACCTAATATTGAGCTTAAAAATTGGGTTTTGATTACAGAAATTTGCCGAAAGTATTTCGTCGTCAGGGGAGTGGGGTGAGGCATGTTTTGTGTGGAGGTATAGTATTCATTGACAAGGGGAGGTCATGGCGTCCGCATCTAGATCTAAATCCATCTGATTAATCCTGTGACAGTTTAGAGGAGACAATGAAAAGGGAAGACAATGAAAAAGTTATAAAAAAAACGATAACGAAATGATACTTAAGGGTGTACTGACATATATGTTACTATGCAACGGTTGCTATGCAGAACATATTATAAAAATCATTTCAAAAATCTATAAAACGACTACTGAGAGGAAAATTGACAAAACAGAAAGAAAGT
>OCZR010116701.1:0-11861 GCA_900234385.1 Anemonia viridis | reverse complement strand
GTAAATACACTTCTAATATGAAACATAATAAATCGCGGGTATAAGTTCTTTGTAGGAATTGTTTACCCAAGTGAAATGCTGCCATAAGATAACAGTTCTGTATTCAAAGATGTCGGACTTGATAGATCAGTTATCATGTCCATCAAAATGATATCAAAATCAATAATACAGATAAGACATGGCTTTTAGTTTCAAGTTCTTTAAAAATCTTTGTGATGTATGGACCAGAAATATGTTTCTAAGAATTAGTCGTTTGATGAATGTACCTCGACAAATGTACATATATATGTATTACAGGTATTATATACTTGCCCATATCGTTGCCTGCTCACTTGGGTCACTTTGTGGGGTGTCAAGGACTGTCATCACTATACTGGAGTCTCCTTCTAGCTTTAATTAACCCTTTTCGCTAATTCTCTTAATAAATAGCCTTTTAAAAAGACAAGGTGCGCATCGGTATACATCCCTGCAATGAAACTTATTGATGGATCCGGGCACTTATGGCCAGGGATCACATCTTTGACGTATTTTTTTGTAACAGTGCTAAAATTAACTGGGGCTAACATTATAGAAGCTGTCGTCATTGGCAGTCTTAACTGTCGCACTGACGAGGGGTGTCATGTATTGATTTTCCCTGGAGCATAGCTATAAAAGCGAACAGCAACGCTAACTCTTGTTTCATTTTTTGCAGAAACAATAGAGGAGTCTACACTGTTAAAAGCACATTCGAAACTGGTAAGTGAATTTCTTCATGACTATTTCTTAAGTAGTACATTTTATGCTCTCTCTCTCTCTCCGAGTCCTTTTTCTTCTCCCTGTGTCTGTCTTCTTGTCACTATTTACACTATCAGTTGTCTCTACTCCTTTTTACTAAATGAAAGTATTTCTTGGAGTCGACTTGGAGTCATTTCTCGCGAATTGAACCATGTCAAGTTGTTCCAATAAAAGATAAAAGATTGGCTCTTCGTTTTTTTCTCCTCATAAAATAATCCTCAGTCCAAATTCAAATTCAATCTATCAGTTCCCTAACTTGTATAATTGGTCCTAGACCTGTAAGGCTTTACGCCTCAGGATGATAAAGTTGAATAAATTCAAAAATAAAAAAATCGAAATCTATTAAATGGCGGTTGAAAAACTTTTAATTAAAATTCGTTGACAAACGGATTTGAAAGTTAAAAACCAAAGTGAAAACAGCTTATTACCATTGCCAGGAAGTCCGAATGTGCTGTTTCCTTCATTAAAAATGGGAATCCCGTCACTAAGGAAGTTTAAAATCAACCATTAAATATATTGCTCTAGGCAGTTTCGAGCAAAAAATATATATTTCTTTGAGTATATGATTAGCACTGTGCTGGTTTTACAACAATATAAGGAAAGATATTCGGCTTAAAGGAAGTGAACTGACAGATTATATCGCAAAAGAAAAAGAATGGGAGAGAGTAAAATTAATCAAAACTCGCCGTGAGTCGCACGGTGATGTATGAAGATGTTCCTAGATCAGTGCCGGGTTTGCTGAAAAAAGTGTCGTCAAACACTCCTTATCAGCGATCATAAAACGAAAGACAAGATTTTATGAAGTACTGGAGGCAATACGCTAAGGAAAAGCCGGTTATATATTGTTCCAGCAACTGCCGGACCGGCAAACGTGGAAACAAAAGTGGTTAAATAGGTAAACAGTTTATAATATAACTTGGTAAAATGATGAGATTTCTATGGTAACGAAAACTGATTGTCGTAAAAAGAGGTATGTTCGTAATAACATGGTAATGTAGGAAGGAATGAATAAAGAAAATATGTGATTGCAGTGATGAGCCGAAGAATACAGCAATAGGAAGGTAGACGTCATCAAAATCTTGCTTTTTTTGGAATGATCATCACGGTTAAAATTTCAACCTATGCGATTGAAAGACAGAAAAACAGTAAATTACTGCCGTAAATAAGACTTGAATGGTATTTGGAAATGAGTATAGTCTTCGTTCAACCAATAATTGATCAGGAGTGAATTGGCGAGTAACGAAGGAAGTTGAATGAAAACTAAAAAAAAAACTTTATCAAAAAAATTATTTAAATTATTTAAAAAAAACTTAATTGAAGAAGTAACCACTCAGGCAAAAAACAAGTTTTTGAAGCTTTTAGTCCAGCTGCCCGAGGCAATTTCAGTCAACGTTCTCTGATTTAAATTATACGGAATAATACTAGCTGTTTTGGTACGTGCTAATGTTCAGAACATGTGTATGTCAGGTATGTTGTTCGGTGATAGCTCAATGAAATGATGAGTGTGCACTGACACTCGACTCAAGGAAGATATAGTATTTCTAGACCCGAAAAGCACAACTTGAACCCCTTGGCAGCTGTTACCACAATATATCAGTCTAAATGATTCAATACTTCATAAAAACGTGCACTACATTGCATAAAAATGAGGTTTTTTGCTCCCGAAAAAAATATATCTTGATAAAAGTACTTTTTGCCGGAGAGATAGTTTTCTTAAAAAAAATATCTGTCACTGAAAAATTACAAGAATAGCTTTGCATTAACGTGGGAAATATATTCCACGTTCAAATCTAAAATTACAAAGAGTATTTTGCTGCAGGGTCATGATTCATGTTCTGGAGTAATTCATCTTAAATCCAGTGTGAATCGAATTCCCTAAAATATAAGTTTCAGGGATTTCCCGCTTGCGATCAGTTTTCGACTATAGCTACCGCCGTGTAACTTTGTCCCGACAGCGCGACAATTTAGCAAGTGTCGGAACATTTAGCAATGTGGGAGGTCCTAAGTAAACTCATACGATTTTGTTTCTTGCGTATCCCGTCAGAGGGATTAATACAAAGATGGGATGGCTTAACTAGACATTAATAGTTAAAATTCCGGCATCGTCAGCTTCCATTCAGTGACGAAGAAAACGATAAAACATTAATTGTTTCTCTAGACTTTGAGCGATTAAGTTATTTTTTCCTTTTGGAAAAGGGAGGCATGGATTGCGGGGAAAATACTCAGGTACATGAGAAAATTCAACATGTTTATCAAGTAGAAACTAAAGAGTGCGACAACTAATATATAGTGTGAATAACAAAGTGTGAACATCACTTTCCTGGTGTTATCTGGTTACATTAATAAAGTGGTATCATGTAAATTATTTACAAAACCAGTCTTATTGCATCACAGATATTTATACACCCGAGTGTTAATGGCGCGCGGCAACATAAAACATTACCTTGAAAGTGGTAAAGTGTTCATCTTTATATCGATTCTACAGACGTCCAAGACTGAAAATGAAAGAAGAAAAAAAAGCGCAAAATTGAAAAAAAACAGTGTGTTTTTTGTGCCAGTTTTTTGTTTTTTTCCGACCCTTTTTTCAGCTGCTCTTTTTGTGTGTGTGTTTTCATGAGTACTTCTTTTATACTTGTACATATATACACTTCTAAGTATTCTTTTTCTTTTCCGAACATAATTATTTGGTTTCTGTGCTCAGTTTTGTTTCTTCTTCAATTTTTATTCAACTTCGTGTTTCTTCGTGTTTTAACTGAGTACTTCTTATGAAAACTTAAAATAAATGTACTCTTAATTGTAAGGTTTTTTTCCGATTTTTAATCTAAAATTTTTTTTTTGTTTCCGGTTTTCCTCCTTACGCAAGAATCTACTTCTAAATTCTATTAGTTTCAATCTAGAAGGGTCTAGATGAAAATTACTTTGTGTAACTAGTAACCCTAGCAAACTGTGTTGATTTTCTCATTAACAAAAGACGACTTCTACGTACGTTATTCTATAGAAGGAAAACAAACACGCGCAGAATTCCCTAAAATTGGTCCTAAAACACAGCAGTAAATCTGTTTACCGAAGTAAGAGCTTACATTGCAAGATAAAAGTAAAAAGACCTGGATTAAAAAAACATTATAAAGATTATAAAGTAAACATAGAAATAAAATTCTGTGATTGTATTCTTATCTGGAAATTCATTTTACGCAACTTTCGGTATTATTCAGTTATCGTTTTACCAAAAGGAGGTAAGAACACAAACCATTTTAGAACGTTTTTACAGATATCTTACGTAGGATATGGAATTTTTTCGTGTACTAAACTTAGAATAAGCTTCTTTGCTTGCCGAGATATGCTGGCGCAGTAATGGAAGTGGAAAGAGGTTTATTCATGAAATACTGAAAGAAGTGTATATTGAGTGATGTTCAAACTGATATGAAGTCGATGAGCACGTGTTGTACGAAGATCGTAGGCTAGCCTATGTGAAGCGAAGGTCAATATAACCAAGCAACACATTTAAAGACCCATTGCCACTTACCGTGATGCATCTTGATTTGTTTATTTTGATATCTCCAAAAATCCAATAAAAAATTCACAGAAGATGAAAATAGAAACTCCAACGTTCTATGTGTCATCATCCATGAAGCCACAAAAAAGTGTTTTTCGTACTTTATTTTCACGATGGAAACGGATTCTGTAAGTTTCCTATAAATCTTTGGATTTTCGTGGACCACGAAATTAATTGATTGGCTACCGCGGTGCATCACGGTAAGTGGCAATGGGTCTTTAAATGTGGTCGTTATCTATAGACAGGTTTTGGTCAGTCAGATCTCTTAGTTTCTGAATACTTTGATGCGTTTTCTACACCTGAAATTGATTAATCGTTACGATCTTGAGTTTTATCATCCCTTGTTTGCATGTCACATATTTTAAGATCCCGCATGGGTTTTGCTAAGGAAAGCGATGGGGTCTACGTGCACGTGTACTAGAAGAGCGCCTGCAGGATGTAATGTGCGATAATCAATAGACAATAACCCTAATGACGTTCCATAACTAAACTACCACCATACATATTATAATCTCTTTTCATACTCAAATCTTAAAACCAAGAGAATACCAAGAGCATAGTGAAAATTAGCATAACAAAAAAGCGACCGAAAGGAATCCTAAAACTGTAGGTATAAAATGTCATAATCAATAATCAGTGCTTGAGCCCTATTTCCTGGAGCAACACGCTTAACTGTGGTCGATATACTTGTCTTGGCCTGTTTCATGATTCCTTGCTGGATACAAGCGTTCCTGGAATTGGTATTTGATAATTTTCATGGATCTTAAAAAGCTCTAAAGACCTCAAGGTCTTGTTATCACGCAGGTTCAGTATGATCTAACTATATATACCATGGTCAATATACACCGAATCAAAAATATGGCGTCCAATTTGAATAACTATTGACCTGGATGACTAGCCTCTCATACCACTTTCCGCGTGAACACTCAATCCACGACAGTAATTATTCAAAATGGTCGCCATATTTTGATTCGGTGTATAAGCAGTTTTTATTTGAATAGTTATATTTTAAAATGTCATAAAATCCTTTTTATTGCGTCCTTAAAGAAATTCTCCGTGTGATTATCCCGAAAGATAGATATGTTTCTAAGATAATAAGCTATGCTTTTTCTATGGGCTCGAATTATACAGGTTAAGCCTTTAAGAAAATATGCCTATAAGTGCTTAAAAAATGGACCAGAAAAATAATTTATTTTTTAATAAGAAAAATACGATAATACTAAAAAAATATTATCTAGCGGTCTTTTCCAAAAAACATTATTCTAAATGTTATCCTGCTTATACCAAGTAATGACATCTATACTCGATTATCGTTGATTGGTTGTTGGTATTATGATGTCATCGTACAATGCCGTTCAGTCCAGTTATCCGGTCCAGATCAATTGGCAATTTACTGGAAAAGAAGCGACAGCCAATCAGAATATGATCACTTTGCTAAGCAAACACAATTGGCTATTTTCCCACCGTGATCAGAATAATTTGTACTGAATATTGTCTTTTGGACACAAAATAGGAAATATTTATCTCTTTCGGAATTTGCTTATCATATATATGCTGTTGGATATTTACTTCACGATATGTCGTAAAAAAAATTGAAAATCGATTTGTATTTATTTGGCATCACTACTATAAGCGCGTTTATTTGAATTGAATTATCAAGTGAATTTGGTTGTTGTTAAAGTCACTAGTGTAAATAGAAGAAATTCGTATTTGTTCGACTTCTTTCATTGTCAGACAAGTATCGACAGCTGAACTGACCAAGAGTGCACTAGTTCAGCGCATATACAAATGCATCGAGGATTGGCTATGGTAATATTCAAAGAGTTCAATAAATGTTATAGGTCTTGCCCCTGAGATGCTACGAGGTCAGAACTGTTGCCGGACACTCGGAGAAAAAGCGAGAAAATTGATCGACCCATGCGGGAATAGGAGGTGACATGATATAGGAGAGTCAGTGAGTAACATTTAACACAATATTGATAAATACATTTGCAGTAAAGATCTAGCGCAAAGAATAAGCTTGCTGATTTATTCATTAAGCACTGATAGAATTACAAAGGGAATTTCTAAGGCCAAAAAAACGGATTTTCGTGTTGGATGTGTCCTTGACGTCTCAACGAATTCATTTCACAAAAAGCCAGAGAGAGAAATCCATCTTTCGCAATTCATAATTCTTATTTATTATTAAATTTTTTGAAAGAAGTTGAAAACTGAATTGTTTTTGATTGTCATTATCTGTATTTTTCTTTTCTTTTTTTTCTTTCTTTCTTTTTTTTATCTTTTTTTTTCTTCTATAATTATAATGCTTTTCCGAAGAAAAGAGAGGGAAAAATCATGAATCATGACTCGAAGCGAACTCGGATTCAGAATACATACATGTGTACGTCTATCGATCAAAACCCTAAGAATAGATTTGGTGGAAAATGTAAACAAAAATCTAATTCTCCAGACTTGGAACCGATTACTAGTTCAAACCAATTAAGAGCCTAAGGCTCACGTTTGAGGCTAACTTCAAACTTTATGCACAAACGATCCAGCGAAAGCCGACAACAATGAGTTTACAACAATCAGTATTTTTTTACAAGCTGACCACACTTTAGTAAATAAAGGGTGTAGAATTAGCTGTAGGATTCAGGATTATTTGTACATCAGTGCCATGATATTTATAGAAAAAAGATTAAAGAAATAAATTCGAAAATAAATGGTTTATATACTTTAGGAGCTGACGGTCTTATGCGACAGGACGGCAATGAGTCGTCGCCCGCCTTAGCACAATGATTCCCAGTACAACCTTATACAGCTATAAGCAAGGGAGCATATTTTCACAAGACAACACAAAATAAAAGCCTCTAGTTATTACCAACCATCTCGTAAATAATAAATATGTAAATGAATATTTCTCTATTAAATCAGGAAGTAATAATACGAAGGTGATTGGTTGAGCTTTCAATTATAGCTTCGAAGAATCGATGGAAGTATTATTACCATTTCTAATCTTTTCACACAGCTGTTATTACTCGAACTACATATCCAAATTTGAGCTGTAATGCGAAGCAGAATTCAAGTGCTCAAAGGTCGGTTTGTTTACCAATGGCACATACGATAGGTATCTAAATATACCAAGTAAGGAGGCTGGCTGAGGCGTTTGAGGAGGTAACTTAAATATATCGTAACCTAGTTGTTCGTGTGTTAAGAACTAATTTAGCAGCAAATTGAACAGACTTAAAGGTGAGAAAAAAGTCGTAAAATTGCACTACAAATGGAAATGGGGTGTTTTGTAAAGAGGAATGGAAATTGAAGAGACGGGAAGAATGTGAACGGCAATTCAGTTAAATGAGGAGTTAAAATATTACTGAACTGAGAGAAAATTGTACAAATTGTATAAAAAAAAGTATATTTTACAGATTAACTTCTTTGAGCTGGGAAAGTAAAAAAACTGGTTTGATGTATTATTTTTATATTATTTTAAACGATAATTCTTAATCTTTACAAGTGGGAAGGTGATACAACGCGATTTTTCCTTTTTAAATCTATTTCCAAAGAATAAATAACAAAAAACAAAAACAAAATATTATAAAATATCGATCTTTTCAAATTCTGCGTGACTACCAAATTTCGGCAAACTCAAACAACTTTCAAATCAACTATCATTAAATCTAAACAATCGTACCGCTGAAACTTGTCCAACACCTTGTCGCGCGTCAGAAATATTGCACGACACTTTTATTAGTTTCCAAAAACTAACTTGAAATGTTTTTGTCATTATTTATTTTTGGTTACGCGTTTATAGGCTTTATTTTAATAAGATATACGATTTTTTGACGGGGCAGTCAAATTAAAGTTAATTTTTATTCTAACTATAATTACGATGCATAATACTCAACTAAGACAAAAGAGCGCGCATCAGCGATGATCGTGAATTCCAAAGCGACTGCATAAAAAATTGAGAACTCATAGAAGACAGAGTTTATCGTAACAACACGCGACTTAAATATATAACTCGAGTCCAAAGCCAGCTGTTTAACTAAAATCGAGTTCGCGAGAACGCTGGCTAAAAATTGATAGAAGATTAAGGCATAAGCTTCAAAACGGCGGGATACCCACACTTATAGAAGAAAACATTTCAGTAATGAGATTTCGTTGCTTCTTTCACATCTTGGGGTATGAAATAATAGGGAAACCCGTTAACTGTTAAGTCAAAACAAAGAAAATCCGCTTCCTCTATTGATTTTCCCACTAAAGGTTTCGATATTCGCGGTATGGTGGCTGACCCTACGGGTGGGACGTCCGCACGGCTAGCAACAGCAACAGCAACAAAAATAATGATACCGCCTTTATGATTAAGCGGTGTTGCGAGGCAAAAAAAATGGTAGAAAATTTGTAGCAATAAATGATGTCAGCATATAGGTTTAGACGAAAACTAACACACAAAAAAACAGGAAAATTTTCATTCATGCCACAGATACCATTTTCTTTGCAAGAAAAGGCACTTGTAAATACTATGACTATTAAAGTTTTGGAAAGGCAATCGCTAACGCAGTTAAGAAACAGTTATATTAGATAAAGGGCACCCGTTTTTTACCTATCTTGTGTCTAGTATGAATGCATGCAATTTCTTATTTGTTTGCTCCTTATTTTGCTCTACCAACTAATGGAATAAGGAAATTTGCCGAATTGGTTTGACGATGTTTTAGTATATCCAAAGGAAATGGGTCAGCTTGTTCACCGCACGGATTCCACACGGTCTTTTGTTGCCTGGAATTAAACGGACAAATAAAAAAATTGAAAGGACTGTTTAAGATAAGACTCTTGTGAGCCTAAAAATGGTTGATAACAATTAAACATTTTTTGTTCAAGGGATTGATTTGGGCGCTTCGTGGTTGTTATGTTAAAATTTTCAATTAATGGCTATTATTTATTGAGGAACAAAATTATGTTCACTGAATGAGCTTCACGGGAAGTAAAGGAAAATCAGAGCTATATATAGTGAGAAAACCATTAGTATCAACACGGGCAAGCGCGCGTGTCTATGTAGGCTAATTGGTAGAGTAAAAGACCAGCAATCTATCGTACAAGATCAAAACAAGAACCAGACGACAAACTGAATGTAAGTTATCGGATAGTGTGATAATGTAAAGCTGATGACGGGAGGATTTTCAAAAACGGTAAATCAAACCCAACACTAAAGACTAATGGTTTGTAAGACCATCATAGACAAGTCTATGCCATGTCTATAACGTTGGCAAGGCACATGCATAGTGACAGGTAGTATATGAAACGAAGTTATTTCAATTCATAGAGTTGTAGTCTGGTAAAGGGTGGGGCACTGAGTTGGTATTAGCAACTATATTAAGAAGTAGTCAATGTCGTAAGCGCATTAAATCAATATATTTTACGACCATGGTTATCGTATACGGTACTGACTTACAGAACCGTACACGGTACGACATGCCTTAACATTGAAATGGCTTCCCATAAGAATGGTTATCGTATGAGTGGGAAACATACGGTACTGACTTACAGCACCGTACACGGTACGACATGCCTTAACATTGAAATGGCTTCCCATAAGAATGGTTATCGTATGAGTTGGAAACATACGGTACTGACTTACAGCACCGTACACGGTACGACATGCCTTAACATTGAAATGGCTTTTCACCGTCTTCCAACATTTTATCCAATCACAACGCGTAGTTATAGCTATACGGTAAGATCCGGTGCGGCTACGCATCGTGAAGGAACCGCCTATCAAGATAATCCTTACAGGATTCGTTAGACTAGCTGGTTCCTTTATCAGACTTGTAAATATACCTTTTCAGTGTAAAAACAAACACTTTGGCGGAACGTAATTGCATCAATTCCAAGAATTATTTTTGCGACTTTCCTGCCTCGACATCGAGGTACATCAGAGCCATATATAAGTAATATATATTATAAACTACCTCGCCTGTGATATCAGAAGCCTATATCTCTTGAAAGTTTTCCGAGGTTGCCCTCTACTTTCAGTAATGCCAAATAGCAGTCAAAATATCCTTCAGTCGTATCAGATAACAGTGTGTACGGAAAACAAAGTCCAATTAACATCAACGCAAAAGATGTGGCTAAAGATCTTTGAAACAGATATCAGGAGATAATGAAGGGAAAACCTAATAAGATAAGGATTAATAGGGTTAAAGAGTTTACTGGGCTCCTTCTTATCTAAGCAAGGAATAAACAAAGAGAGGGAACTAATAAAATAAGGATTATAAGGACAAATAGGAGGAGTTTAATGCGCTTTAGACTTTGCACAAAGCAAGGAATCATATACGGTTACTGAGTGGTTCAATTATCTTTAAAGTCATATTAGTATAATATTCTTTCGCGCATTGCACTGATGTACAACGAATTATATCTGGTAACATCCTTTAGCTGTAGACTGTGCAACACGAGTGAAAATAAAAAAGATAGTTCTTTTAGTATATTTCTAATTTGGTTTTTCGTTCTAAACCGGCTTTTACTCCATTTTACGCACGAAAACTAGTTTCGTCCTCTGATTATTGCTGAATGTCGTTAAATGGGTGTACGCGCGGATTTCCATAAATGACAATTTGATGCCCGTTAATCAGGGGATAAAACGGAATTTGGCAAACTGATGCGAGTCTAAGTTTTTGGCGGGAAGAAGCATGTCACGTGATATGAGGTATTGCAATATCAAGACACTTTCGACGCAGCGTATTTATTTTTTTTAAATGAAAACAAATATAAATAAAACTTTCGAGGTATCAAGAATGGCATAATGTTCGAATATTCAATTCTTAATTAGCAAATGTTTGCGTAAAACAATCTATATTCATGATGTTAATGATGAACCACAATGCCCTTTGGTCTCGGGAATGCATTACTCAGTATTCAGTATTCAACGATTTTGAAACAGCTGTAAATGAAAACAGAATATGGCATATTGTCGGATCAGTGATCCAAATACCACGGAGTAGTCAAACAATTTGTTTAAGTATTTACACTATGATCAAAAAATAAGACGCTGTAAGATTTTGTGGAAACGAACAGGAAACCGCACACATGCATTCGAATACATAAATACTTTTTGGAGCTTCTCTGACTTTGCGGAAAAAAATATTTAAAAGTTACCACATATACATGTTTACAGGCATATCCAAACACCGCTGTTTTTCAAGATCACAGACTCATTTGTACAGGCTTAGCCTCGTGTATAAGTCAGCTATTCAAAGACATCCGTCTTTAAAAGTCCGTTGATTGCTATTGTTCGACTTGCACATTCTTTACTAATGATTTGCAAAGTCAATTGTAACGAAAGAATGTGCAAATTGAACAATGATGTCGTTGAATAGCTGACTTATAAACGAGGCTAAGCCTGTACAAATGAGCCTGTGGTCTTCAAAAACAGCGGTTTGCATTGAACGTGAAACTGGTGCATTAACAATTTTTGTAACAGGTGTTATTACTTCAATGTTTTGCGGGAATAAGTTCTTTGGAGATTATCTTTGAGATTATTGTATACAAAAATTACAAT
>OCZR010116553.1:0-10609 GCA_900234385.1 Anemonia viridis | reverse complement strand
CTTATATTTTATTTGTAATTTAAGGAGTGCCAAATAAAGATGTTTGTTTGTTTGTTTTGTTTGCAACAAGGCGCGCAATCTTGCACCGTGTGTCCCTAACTCTATTTTTCAATGGAAGTCTTTTCTTTTCACATTAGGAGCTACTTACAAGGTTTATCAGAGCGAGGTCCACGTCATGTTCGTAAGCCAGCTTTGCAAGTGCTTGTAGAGTCGCAGGACTAAGACCTATCAATCAAACACAAAAAAGAATCAGGAAATTCATGTATAGGTAGCGTGGCCGAGTGGTCTAAGGCGCTGGTTTTAGGCACCAGTCTCGAAAGAGGCGTGGGTTCGAATCCCACCGCTGCCATAAATAAATCTTTTTCAGGAATTTTTTTTTTCTGCTCACGAAACTAACCTCCTCTTTTAGTTTTTAAATAAGAAAATATAGAAATTATAAAAATTAAAAAAGAGGTAAAGTTACCTAGAAAGGCGTGTAGGTGGTTACTGGCTGTCGAAAGACGCTCCGAGAATTGACTAGACGAGGAAGGAAAGAACACAGAGTCAGGGATCCCATTCTTAGCCTTCTGGAATCTGAATCCACAGGTAGACAGAAGTTCATGCCAACCATTGACTCCTTTGACTTTAGCATTGATGCTGGCTTCGGCTGTGTACATGGAAGACCGCTGTCCGTGTCGGAGGCGCTGCATTGCCTTGTCCACCTAGAAGTTGTTTGTTTGTATATTAAGAGCTAGTGGCACAGATTAATTGTAGATCTTATCGGTTTTCTAAAATATACTTGGAAAATAATAACTAAACTAAGAGAGCATCTCTTGATGCAAGTCACCCCAATCCACCCCATCTCCCCTAATCTTGTCCCACCCCAACTTCATCTATCTCGTTTGGTATCCTGATCGCAAAGGTACACCTAGGAATTCGTGGGGTTCATCCTAGAACCGTTGAACGCCCTCAGAGATATAATTTTACACATGTCCTTAAAGACATTTCAACGCCCTCATTCATATATTAAGATAGATTCATCTTAATATTCAGAACAAATGGTTTATATTCACTCCCGGGTATGTCCCCTGTATGTATATTTTCCCAGTAGGTTTCAAACTTACCAAATGCACGAGTACTTTCATGGCTTCTCTGTAGTACTTGGGATTGTTAAGAAGAAGAGCAAAGGCGTCACTCATCTTAACCTCCTTGTTAGCCAAAGTAGAATCACCTCCAATCAGAACAAAACCAGCCCAGTTCGAAGGATGCGAAAACTGCTTAGTCTTCTGAACGACGTGCATGGCTTGACTCAACGCATGACTGGCTTTCATCCCTCTGAGTAAAGCACCGTAGAAGGCTTTCAGTAGTAATTTACAGGCTAGATCCGGTACAGGCCATAGCGCTACAAGAAGACATCGCACCCCCGCAGCTAGAAAAGCCCGTGTAAGACCAATCAACCCATCTGAAGTTATACGGTTCTTGGACGAATGGCTGTAAGCTGCGCCAACAACAACAAGCTTTGTTGACAACTTGAGATTTAATATGTCAGCTGCTGTCAACAAAAAGTCCGACAGAGGAGGAGAATCGTCGCTCTCTTCAAGCAGTTCTAAGCCTTCACAGTTAGGGCTCGAAGGAGACGAGTTGACTTTCTTCCCTGATGCAGTTGGCGAGAGAATTAGAGCAGCAAGTTTCCACGAAACATGAGTTGCAAAGTGAACGCATTGGGATTTCGGTAATTTGTCAATGACTTCGTTTTTCGTTGCGTCAGCTCCGAGAAGAGGCGAAGTCTTAAACAATTCAGCTACGATCTTCGCTTCGTGTTCGGCGTTCGGATTTGACGCCCACTGCCCGAACGTCGCGGGGACATTCGGATTCCCGACGATCAATACCGACGAGGGATCGATTTTTGCACTAGTGAAATCGTTGGGTGCTTCGTTACTGGAGCGCAAGGCTTGAAGAGAGGGAACAACGCTCAACCGAAAACGACGAAATAAAGGTTCTTTAGACAGACTGCCTCGCAGGACAGCGAACGGTACAAGATAGAGATCACCCTGGAGGACTAACACCAGCTCTGAGCCATCGTTCTCAAACGTCGAGCTTGGAGGGAAAGATTCTTCCATGGATGAAATCAAGAGATCGTACAAAGCCCGTAACGGCGGTTTGCTAGAACGCCCATGTTTCTTCCCGCCAGACCGAACACCATTCAACTTCCCCACACTACCCCTAATGTTCTTGTATTTGCTTCGGGGAGTTGAGAACGAGCCCAGTCTTCCTGGTGTCGAGGTTATGCTCATGGCATCATCGTCTTCATCCGCTGACAGGTATGATCGTATGGATGATAGCTCAAGGATGTTATCTTGATCCCACGACTCCACCAAGTCATTTTCTGTTGTACTTGAGGATCTTTGGAGGTTCAAGTGTGGTTCAACACCAAGCGCATCACGCACTTGTGTAATAAAAGAATCCAGTAATGACGCTGTGTGAGAGTAATCTCCACTTATGCTTTGCTCTAAATCAAGAAGGGTATCGTCCGTATCACCATCAGCTACGATGTTGTCACAAAACTTCACGAGTCCATCTTTAGGATTTAACAGCCAGCTGTATAAATGTCCAGCGGCAATAGAGTAGTATAGAATGTTGGCTTTTTGACCCTTGACGAAGTCCATAATATGTTCGGCCGTTTTGAATGTGTTTTCCAAAGGCTTTGGAATGTCCATACGAGAGTTGCTCCCAACTTGTCGTTCTAGGAGCAGATCTACGAATCCCCTGGTTCTAGCGCGTTCAGCTACAGCAAGTGCTTCGATATGTCGTCCCATGGCGACAAGAACTCGTTGAAGTACCTGATAGCATGCTGCTTGTAGTTCGTACAACGAGATTTTGAATTCACCATTGCTGATAACATCCCTACGGATATCCTCCAAAATCTCTGCGGCAAGCTTCAACTGATCATGCGCGGCGTCTAGCTGCTTATTGGCCATTAACGACAAGCCAAGCCTATGACGTATGCGAGCCTCGTCCTCATACCGCCTGAGGGACTCGGCAATGGTCAGACCCTGCTGAAGGAAGGAGATAGCCTTGGAATAGCTCCCAATAGCATGGTGTGTCCTCCCCAGGCTTATGTACGCCTGACACTTCGCTACTTGGTCCGCCATTTGCCCAGCTAATTTGAGGTATTGTTCCTGATAGATGACAGCTTGTTTATGGCTCCCCAAGATCTCGTAGGTCGTCCCTAGGTGATGATAAGCCAACGCCTTCCGCTTGTTTTCGTTCAACTGGTCGGCGATTTGAACTTCCTTTTCGTGGTATTTCAATGCTTTCTCGTAATCACCCATCTTCTGGTTGACGAGGCCTAGCCCTGATAACGCCTCTCCCTGGCTTCCTACGTCACCAGACTCTTTAGCAAAGGTAAGTTGATGCTCAAAGCACGTAATTGCCTGTTCGTAATTGCCAAGGGTCTTGTGAAGGTTGCCCAATTCCCCATATGCAGCGCCTTTGGAGCTGACGTCCGTCAAGTCGTGTGCGACGACTAACCTCTCTTCGAAGCAAACCAAAGCTTGTTGTAAATCACCCATAGCTCTATGCGCGTTGCCGAGCCCACGGTATGCTTTATCCTGGTCAGCCCCACTCTCGGCTTGCTGCGCGGCTTGTAAGTACTTTTCGAAATTCTGAACAGCCATTGCGTGGTTACCCAACTTGTGATAGCACTCACCTAGGTTACCATGGACACGCCCAATGTCTAAGTACGCTTCAGGCGTTTGTTCTAAGGAAGCAATTTGTCGCTCAAAGAATCCTAAGGCTTCCTTATAATCTCCAGACTTCATCTTACAAAAGCCTAAATTACCAAACACATTTAACTCTAGTTCAGCGTCACCGAGGTGATGTGATATATTAAGTTGTTCAAAGAAACACTCATAAGCGTCGTCATATTGATGCATCAACAAATAATTCGACCCCAAATTCCCAAATGCTGTGTACGTTCCCAACATATCGTTTGCTTGTCGTCTGGCGTTCAGCTCACGCTGATGAAAGTCGAGAGCTAAACCTGCTTCCTTTATCGTTCTGTACGACCTACCGAGTTTCCCACACGCGTCTCCGAGTAAGGTCACGTCATCCATCGATTCCGCTAGCTTCAACTGTTTATTGTAATTCTCGATTCCTTTGTCTGTGTCACCCAAAACCATAAAAACATCCCCAATGTTCCCATAAGCTTTGACAACTCCAAGCGCATCGTTTGTCTCATTCGAAAGTTTTAAGAATTTCTGCTGGGATTCCAAAGCTCTGTCGTAATTTCCTAGCGCGCTGTACGCGAGACCAATGTTACAATACGCCCTCGCGAGGCTAGTCCGATCATCAAGATTCGACGCTAAAGCTATGTTTCTCTCATAGAATTTGATTGCCTCGGAATAATTCCCAAGAGAATAATGCGCAAATCCAAGATTCTGGCATGCTTTGCATTCACCAGTTTTGTCCCGCAGCTGTTTCGAAATCGATAAAAAATTCTCATAATAAGGAAGAGCATTCTCGAACTCTCCGCACGAGCTGAAGAAGTTTCCTAAGTTACTTAGAGCTATACTCTCGTTATTCTTGTCCTTGAGCTCAACCGATACTGATAGATGCTGTTGGTAGTGTTTTAAAGCTTTATCAAGACCGCCAGTCGCTTGGTATGCCACTGCTAAATTCCCATGTGTACATGCCTCGGATGCGCGATCGTTAACCTCTCTGGATATGAGAAGTTCTTGCTTATGGAATTTGATTGCTTGGTCGTATCGACCCAGGGCGCTGTATGCGCAGCCCATGTTCCCATATGCACGCCCCTGTCCCGCTCTGTCCCCTAGTTCTTTACATATCGCTAAATGAGCCTTGTGGAGTTTCAGTGCTTGTTGGTACTGCTCTTGATGCTGAAATATGATTCCTAGATTTGAGAGTGCTCGTCCTTCTGTTGCGCGGTCTTTTGACCGAACTGAAACTTCAAGCTGTCTTTCGTGGTACGCACGAGACTGATCGACGTCCCCTTTACATCTAAAGGCGTGTCCTAGACCAGCATGTGCTCGTGCTTCCATCGACAAGTCCTCGGTCTCCTTCGCGATATCTAGAACAAGTTTATGGAAGTGTATCGCATTTTCAAAGTCTCTTTTATAATGACACGCGCTGCCCAGATCACTGTACGCCTTTCCTTCTTCCGTCTTGTCTTCCAACGCAATAGCAATGTCTAGATGCTCCTGATGGCATCGAATGGCTTCCTCGCACTGTCCCAGCAACAAATGTACGGCTCCAACGTTCCCTAACTCGCGCGCCTCTGATAAACGGTCTCCGAGTTCTTTATACATGACTGATGCTTTCTTGTGACTGCTCAGAGCATCACTGTAGTCACAATCAGAAACATAAATATGTCCTAACGAGCTCAACGCCAGAGCCGCTGATTTTCGGTCCTTGAGTTTCATTGCGATTTCGAGTTGTTTTCGATGATGTTCTAAAGCTTTTTCGAGGTCCTTTTGAGCGTAGTACGCTCCACCAAGGTTTCCGTGCGCTCGACACTCCCCCGCCTTATCGCCAAGTGACTGCGAGGTCTCAAGGTCTTGTTTCATGTACTCTTCGGCCTTGATGATATTACCTAGTTTCCAGTATGCAGTACTGAGAGCTGAGATCACAGATCCTCGTAACCTGAGACCACATGCGTCGATCTTGAGAGCGGCTTCCAGGCACCCAACGGCAACAGCAATGTGACCAATTGACAATAACTCCTGCCCAATCACAGAGATAATTACAAATGGACTCCGATCTAATTTCATTGTCTTTAAGCGTTCCAATATTGGTTCCAGTGTATCTGTAGAGCAAGACAGAACAGTAGATATTACAGACAGTACATAATACAAATATTATCCGCGTCTTGACATGGAAATGAGGCATATAGGGTAGTGTAAAATGGCTGCACGTACAGAAAAGGGCCAATCTTTTGTCAACCGCTTTATTGAGTCTACTAGTGCGCATCCCTTATTTCACAATATAATATCCTGTTCTAGTAAACTGACTTACCTTTCAGTGGTGACTTCATTGCTGCATCCACGAGGGTGTTAAGAAGTTGAGGGCTCTTGTCGTCGTGCGCAAGCGCAGTAGAAAAGGCAGCGAGTGCTTCAGCATGTCGTCCAAGGCATTGTAGAGCAACACCTTGCCTATAGTGGGCCTGATAGAAAAAAAACCAAACAGAACTGATTACAAATGGGCTGAGGAGTGTATGCTTTTTATTCGCTTAAAATGTGGACTCCAAATCGGCATTACGTATGTTCGGAGTAATCCTAAGAAGAATCTAACTGTTGTCAATAGAGCCATCGCACCATCACGTGATGGTAGGCATGACAGGAACAATTGAATCTGGTCTTCTCTGATTTACATGAGAAAAACTTCAGTTTCCTGAGGAGGAGATCCTGTTGTTATGCCAACTGTCATGGATGCCATCACGTGATGTTTTCGTCAAACTAAGGGGTCCAATCGTTCGTGGAAAGAAATGCGATAAGTTTGATTCTGAGCTACTACACTTGTTTTTCTTAGTACAGCTGGAAAACCTACTGCTGTGTACAAAAGACACATGAATAAGGAAATTTCCAAAACAGGTACTGACCAACGGATAGATCTACCACGTTTATTTCCTATAAAATTTCGTTCAAGGAAAAAATATTTCATAAATTTTCATTTGCACTTGTTTTTCTTAGTACAGCTGGAAAATCTGCCGCTGTGTACAAACGACGGTACAAACACATAAATTAGGAAATTTCCAGAATACCGGCGACCAACGCTGAGTTAAATCAGTTCCCGACCTCCTAGGTAACTTCCAACAATATTTCAACACTGCCAGGTTTTTTGTTAATTCAGGCGAGAAAAGAATAAACAAATTCTAACGCCGGTCACATACTGCGATATTTCTATTACTCTGCATGAGTTTAGACCTTAATGGCTCGACATTCACAACCCCTTTCACCAACCATCATCGGTTAAGCGGGGAGTTGACCAGAGTCCTATAAGGTTAGGGCAGAAAGGCTACTCGGAGAACCCCCACATAGAAAATTTGGCGGGCTTTTGGACGCGCGCGCCACTTTGCAGTGGTTAAAGTTGCTGGGACGACAAAGGAAAAGAAAAAGGAAAAAGCCGGACAAATCAAAAAAGAAAATAATAATAAGATATAAATGATAAGAACAAAAGCAATAATAATAATGATAATGTTCAGAGCTAAAAAGAAAAAAAAAACAAACTGAGAATCAATGGAATATAAAGGATTAGATAACATTTTACATCAAGTTAATTTTGTTTCCCCAAAAAAATTGCATTCAAAAAAGTAACGAAGATAGTAAATAAAAAATGAAACTTATAAGGTGTCTCTCTACAACAAACAAATTAATGGCGTTTCATGGTGTTACAACAGAACTAATCCTCATTAAACCACAACTGCAGGTCAGTGATAACGTTGTCTAGATCTAGAAGCCATTTAGCAGTCATTTTCCTGGATTATCTGATAAAGCAATCGTACCGCAAGAAAAAAAACATATCATCTACGAAAGATGGAGGTATAAGGTTTAAAAAATAACAAATGCATCCGATATTGAACGGAAGAGGGTTCCACTTCTGCGTCAAAACAGAGTTGCCATCAAAATAATCAAAAAACAATCAAGTCGTTAGTGAGAATGTGATAATATTTACAGTATAAAATCCTCTCAACGGATATTCGAAACAGTAAAATGATAAACTAATTTTGTAAAAGAATTTGGATTAATTTGATGCAAAAACATACGCGCCGGGCAAGCCTCCAAGATACCAGTATGCATCTTCTTTTCCACTTAGAAAAAGTGTCGACAGAAAAAGTGTTTCACACATCTAAGCAACAAGTGAATGGCTTCTTAGTTGACAACATTTTCTGTTGACACACAAATGGTTTGGCTGAGAAAAAGAAAAAGGCTTATAATGTATTCAAAATGTTCAAAACAAACTCTACAACATTAAGCTCTTAGGCACTTAGCTCGTACTAAAGAATTGTCTGAGGGAATAGACGAGCGATTGTTTCCGAATAAGTAGTTAATGGTAGTTTTTGTTCGGCTAAATTGCTGTCTTTATTAAGAAATAAGCTTTATAGTGCGGCCTATTAAATATTTATTTATTAGTCAGGGTTTTTGGAAGAATAAACACACTCATAATAGTTACAAAAACTTAATATGACGCTATATTAAAGATGTGAATGAGGAAATATAGCTTAAAAATCTTGATTTTGAAAGGCGTTTTGCGTTGCTCTTGGAAACTACTCGTCGACGTAACGCCAGAAAAGACAATCTTTGCTCACTTTGACAGAAGGCAAGGCGGCCATGGCTGTATTTCTTTCATTGTTAATTAGATTAAAACATGGATTTTTTCCAGACTTACCCAGCTATTGATTCCAAAAACATTTCCTTTCGAGGGTGCGCTGTTCACAGATTTGTTATAAATAACATGGCGTTTCATTTTGGGCCCATCTCGGCTTTAATTCAAGTCAAAAAGCGAGACTCCAGTAAAACAAGGTATCAAGAGGCCAAGCTAGTGCCAAAATGACAAGATTCAGGCATAAGTCATTTGGCTCTTGTTGTCATAAGGAAACCTACAAAGAAAACGGCTGTTCTACTCCAAATAGCATGATACAGTAGACTCTCCACCGGACACTATATGGTCGCGTTAAAACACTTCAAAATGTACCAAGAACAAATCAACGAAGTCCATGGATTCTGGTGGCTAAAAACGATGCAGATACGCCGGTCGAATTTACGAGCAAAATACGCAAGCCCGTTTTACAACATTGTGAATAACGTCTTTGCTTTGGGTTTAACCTTACTGAAGGGCCATAACAACATATCAAGTGTAATGTTTCGGCAGTAGTTAGGGTATGTTTGGATGTTTTGCCACAACAGGTCGTCTTGGGCGGTTGTAACTCCTTGAATGTTTAATCCACAGTCAATGATGTTTACCACACTCGTGACTTACAACACGATTACTTTTCCTTTGGTTAGTTTAGATATCGTTCCCCGTCGCTTCTATTTCCGATATTATCGAACGAAAATCTTAAAACATGGCGCTAATGGACGTAGGGTTTCAAGCAAATACTAAGTAGTCCCTGATGGCAGTCTTCAGATGGTTGTTCTAGGAATCAATTTGAATCCACAACGTTTACACAGACAAATCCTTGCGGAATCCAACTTTGCTAACTGAAATTTTATAGGCTCCTTGGTCGTTAAAGTAAACATTGAAGACAAACAAAATTCCATATTAAATTTTCTGACAAAGAAGCTACTAAACAAAACCTAAATCAAATTGTTATTACCCTCTCGATAAAAACAGGATTACTTGACAAAGTCGAATTCATTTTCGTGAAAAGGTTTACATTAAGAGAGGAAATGAAGTTATTTTAACGGTTTTATGAGAACAAATTGGTGAGATATCTTGGTTTCTTTGGGGCGAATAAATTGTCATCACTCCTGGCTAACTATGACGTCATGGGTCAAAGTAACAAAAGACGAAAACGGACAACTTTTTCTTTTGGAATAACTAAGCAAATAAAATGGACAAAAAGTCCGCTTGAGAGGTCAGAGATCTTCAATGAACAGAAATAATTACTCTTGACAATATATAACATGATATAATATTTAAACAATAGACTGAAACGGATTGAAATGAAAAAAATTCGTAGCAAGTGTCTAAGTGACTACCATGCGCCATTACAAGGGAAGCATTTTGACAAATATCCATATAAATAGCTTTGGAATGCTAAAGAAAGACTATAATGGTTTCTAAATGACGTTTTGAATCGGTAATACGAATTCTTTACGCTATTTTTAAGTCGCTATCTTACCTCGGTCATTGTATCCGTGAAATGAGAATGTTACGCAATGACAGTTGGGGAAAATGTTATGAGCATTCCGAAATAGAATTGGGACTTCCAATTAGTGACATTCCAAGTTAATCAAATTTGTTGTAACGATCTTTTTTTGTCGAGAAGGAAACGCCAAATGTCCGAATGAGTGACACAGATGTTGACATCAATGGCTGCCAACCTGACGAGAGTTACAGCTTTGCCAAACTAATGATTCGGTTTCTAAAGCATCTCAGGGACTTTTCTCTTTTCTGTAATTAAAAGTTAAGGACCCTATTGAAATAATAATGAACACACTAGGAGTCTCTTATGTTCTTGGGCTAACTCTATCGAGATTACCTAAATTATCTTAAAAAAAGACGAAATTCGCTCCGGCTAGGAACTTAAAAAGGTCTTTTTTAGAAAGATGCTGAATCCTGGTCCTTAAGTTGACCATTTTTACCGCCCAACTTTAGTTAAAATATAATGCCAGCACATGGAACTTGAATTTCGTTAAATAACGGTTTCTCAAAATATCTCTTTTGTTTCAGTTGAAGACAGCATGGTTTCTAGTGTGTAAAAGAGTTTCAAAAGATCCAAAAATCTCAGTAAAAAATATTTAAATCTCTAATAACGATGAAATTAGGTTTATTTTACACTGAACTGTCCAAGACCGTCATGATGTTTTCTCAGAGGTTTTTTCAGTTAAATAATTGCGAATATAAATGTTCTTAGCGGATGTGTCGACTTGTTTCTAAATTAACCATCTGA
>OCZR010116509.1:0-10108 GCA_900234385.1 Anemonia viridis | reverse complement strand
AATTAGTACTATTTTGTACTAAATACTATTTTGTGTTTCACAGATATACTGTTTGCACTCTATAAACATGCCCATTGCAATTTTGATTTTTATTAGGGACAGTCAAAATATAAAAAGACACTGATTAATTTAAATTGATGGAAGCAGGAAAAAACACATTTCAGTGTGTAGCTCACAGTTATATGGGGTTAAAATACAATAAACTTTATTTATAAGGGGTAATGTAATAAATCATAAAGTTATCAAACTTACGGCCCAACTTATGGGGTTCACACACAGCTACAGGGTTCACACATTAAAAAATAATAGCAGTAAAGTCATTTTAAAACTAGTTTAGGCCTGAGTTTTGTTCATTTATTATGCTTGTACTGAGCTCTCTTATCTGATTATTACTTGGCTACTTCCATGACCTGTCACAACTATGTTTGTGGTTTTTCAGACCAATACCTTAATAATCAATACTTACGACATTGTCTTCAATGGTGTAAGCTGCTGGAGGTGAACTTTCTCCCACTTTGTGATGCTTGACCTCCCCAACACGCAGCACACCTTGCTGTTTAAAGACCCAGTCAGCCAAGGCAAGGGCAATCTGCTGGTTACCAGACCTGGAGTACCTAGATAAAATTATCATAGTTCATGTATTATAAAACAGAAGTCATTGAAACCACCCTTTGTCACTTTTATTGCTGTATACTTAGAGTAAGCACCTTACTGTACTGTTCACTTATTTAGATAACATAGGTGGAGGTAATGTTTATAAACATTGCAAAGTGTGATATTAAAATGCAATCATTTTAACAATAGGTTTTGTAACTTTGGTTTACTGTTCTGTCCAATAGATTTCTGAGTGACAATGACAATAACAATCAACCAAAACAAATTCTCCTGTTGCAATGCTCAAAATAGATTGCTCTTGTCATATTACTTAACATTATAATCATTTCTAAGCTTCAAAACCAAAACCCTGGATTTTTAGATTCAAATTAAAGGCCACCAACAATAAATAATCATGAATTTCCATTTAACACTTCCAGTAAATGATCAAAGACCACAACTATGGCAGTTTACTTTAATACTAGATAACACACTCATCAAGTGGTTCAAAAGTTGAAAGTTCAACTATGGTAGTCAAAATCTTTATTTTGAGCCCAGCATTTAGACATTGTATAAAAGATATTTCAAGAGAAAACCTACTCTTTGGATCCTGCTCTTGAGCTTTGCACTGATCTTTGGAAAAATCTGAGAAAACAAAACAAAACATTGTTTTTAAATTCCATGATTAGAAGACCTTTATTAATAGCAAGACTCACTCGTCACTGAAGAAATCCATTGAGCCTGAGAAAACCACTCTGGCATTATTCCTGGCCTGAAGAGCAGCAACCAAGAGAGTGCTCTTTCCTACAGCATGTGGATACTGAAAAAAAACCATGAAGTCAGTGATAGATCTTATACTGTACTAGCAGGTAAAGAACACAGACATGATTAAAAAGTGAATTATTGTATTGGAAACATTTACATGCTCTGTTGCTACAATGACATTATTATTATACATTTCTGCTTCAAAAGTCTGTCATGCCAGTGACATTACTGTGATAGAGCCAATTTTGTATGAGTGGGAAACTGACTGTAATACTGCACCATTACTCTTATGGTACGGCCAGTAACAGGTGTGGTGCACGCAAGAATTCAAAGAACCAATCAAAATTTGATTACTATCACATACTTCTTTTGGTCTTTGAGTGTTTTTTTATTTGATAGGAAAAACTTTTTGACATTGAATTTTTTCTAAGAATTACCTCGGATATTTTCACATCTGGATAATAAGAATATGCAGTTGATGATGCAGTAACAACCTCAAGCACTAATGGATTATCTGTGTCTGCAGTCATTCTGTTACAAATAATACAAGATATGAAATTAATATTCGAATATGAATGGTTTGAAGTGGAATTAACTGCAATGATATCAAGAGATACTTAGGGCATTTCTTACTTTGTTAGGAAATTGGTGTCTAGGGATGTAAAATAACTTATCATTAGTTGGAAGGCAGGATTGGCCTGGAAATTTCCATACATTTTTCATTGTTTTATGATAAGTTTGCATTGGATGTTATAGGTCTAAAGTTCACTTATGTTTTAGGTCAGAAGTAGTTATCCAGCCTGTACTTACCCAACACCTCTGAACAAAAGAGGGCTTGTAACAGTCTTTCCGGTGACAGGAGAAGCCTTGATCACTTGACCAGGATCAGCGACAATCAGGGTATGCTGAAACATAACATATCATGTATTTATTCTTTTGAATGATTAATTATAATTTCTAATTTCTAGATTAATTACTTTGCTAGAAGATTTTGAAAGGCATACAAGTAAAATACTGATGTTCTTTGTCATCTTGTTGCTTAATGTTTTGACAGCCTTTTTTGAAAGAGGGGTACATATCCTCAATACAGAGTGTAGAATCTATAGTTGTTAACTTGTTACCTGATCAAGATCAGACACATCATGATTAATATGGTCAATGACAGCTGTCTTCTCTTCATCAAACTCAACACCACATTCACTTCCTAGCTCACGTAGTGGATCACCTGAAAATACCAAAACCATTTAGTTACTTTTCCTTCCTGTTTGATGAATGATTATTGTGTTAGCCCAGTCAGTTAAATGAAAACAAGGGAATGGTCATCAAGTAAAGGGGTGAATTGAATTAGCATTTCTTCGATAGACTTCATGCTAGGTTCCTAAGAAATTATCTAGTACGGAGTTTTCAAGGAGTATTCAAGGACCAAAATAACAATTTTCAAGGAGGTTTATTGCTATATGTATTTTTTATGATGGTTCATGGTTTGCATTTCTTGAAGGTTTGACATACATTTTTTTTCAAGTGCAATTTTTGAAATAATATCAAAGGACATTTCTATATTTCTCTATTTTTAAGGAGTTTCAAGTGCCCTTGAAAATGCATTTGAAATCCCAGCACTTTTCAAGGAGTTTGAGGACCTGCATGAACACTGCTTTATGCCCACTCATTACAAGATGCTCTATTTTATCATGGTCCACCCTGTAATAATGTAATGTAATGTTCCATTTTGTAAACACCCAACCCCTTTCAAGGAGATCAAAACTCTGTGTTGCCCCATCCCTTTTAATCTGTGACCAATAGAAGAATGGATAAATGGCAAATGAAATATCCAAAACATAAAAGGACCAAAAACCTTACCAATTGCAGAACTAGCTGCTACCAGAACATTCCCTCCTCCATCAATGAAGTCAGTTATGGCCCTAACATTGAGAGAACCTCCAAACTCTACAGTGAAAATAATGGAAAATACAGTTGGGTAACAAAAACTAGAAAAAAACTTATAAATTATTATTAAAAAAACAAACAAACAAACAAAATACCTAACAACAACAACAATAAAAGTTATTTTTGCAAATTTTATTACCCCGATTTTCATAATTACGCGACAGTAAAGTTCAAATATCAACGTGCATAACAGCGTTTTCGCTGCCGTCAATCAATGATTATCAGTCGGTACCTTTTGTATTTTGACTGGCGGCAGTGAAAAAGCAAATTCCAACAAGCAACTTGTATCGTCAGTGTCCGCGTATTTATGAAAATCGCAGAAATAGACTAGTTTGAGCTGTGACAGCATAATTATGAAATATCAATTATTTTGAGAATATCAAGTACCGGTAACTTGGACATTTATTGGGTTAGGTCTATTACAAGTTGCCAATGCATGTTGATGACGACTTTACACAAAGTCATTTTAAACATCTCCAATTTCAGTTATTACTGTACCTTCAACTGACGGAGAGAAGATGATGAGATTATCATAGAGAAATTCCCCATATTTGACGAGGGCAAGGCCTGGATCATCTGCTGTTCTGTATATCAGTTCATAACCTTTAGCTGAAAATATTAAGTATGAATTATGAGTTTTCATTCAAATATTTTGTTATATCTGATATGATTATCTGAATTTATTTGCACAACAATAGGCCATTTGCAGGATATAGTCACATGACTGATACTGGATGGCAAAATATTTCAACTTCATGTGGCTAAATATAGTTTAGGCAAAGTTAAAGTCCAAGCATGCAATTGGCTGCTGTTGGCTAACATAAGCACACCCATCAATATGTAGGGCTTTTGGCTGTGGATCTCAATGCTGCTCATTCTAGCCCCAGTGCTCTTGGCATGATATTGAGGTGGTTGGGCTGGCCAGTGGTCATTCATATAAATGCGGGGCTGCCCTATTGTGGCTCACATGTGCATGTCCGTGCAGGATTCAACAACCTGTCCAGCATGCTTGAGCAGCCAACCTCATCATCGCCAATGAGTTTAACTTTAGTGTCATATCCAAACCCTTTTACAAAATACATTTTTCTCTTTATAAATTACTTGTGATTTCAAGATATTAATCATTTCATCAAACATTTGGGTACAACTTTAGAATACCCCGCAAATGATATTCATGATATTCATTCTATTGTATTTCTATTGTTATGGATGTGTCGTTCTCAAAAGATGAATATCATGCATATCATTTGCGGGGTATTCTAAAGTTGCTCCAAAGTTTGTTTGCCATCCAGCTGAGCCTACCCCAAGAGACCTTGGGCTGAATTGATTCGTTATTGAAGAGAGATACTGTATCAGCATGTGACTTTTTGATGCAAAAGGCCTATTGCATAGACATGATCTGAAGGAAACTTTTGAACTACATACGGTAAGCTTATAGCGTCTACCATTGTTTGGTTTTTGATGAATAATTTATGACGAACTGAGTCTAAATATATTGGTATAAGTTATAATATTTATCTACTTTACTTAAGAACATATATGTTTGGGAATTGAGTACAAATTTAAAAGTCATAAATTCAAATTCAACTCTGGAATGTTAAGCTTAGAATCTTGGACTTGCAAAACTTACTTATACAAGCTTGACTTTTTTTCGTGTAAAAATACTTAAGCTTTGGTTCGAAAAGTTCAACCTTGTATTCAATAGTGGTTTAGTTTTCCAAAAATTACTGGATAAATGTCAAAGAACAAATGAATGAAGGTTCCAAATCAATCCAACGAGTTGAGCATCGTTGTGTAGGTTGATCCAGAGAGGGTGGGAGGAATCGAAACAAAAGAAAGACCAACTTCATTACCTTTAAGTGAGCCAAAAAATATCGAATGAGTCTCCTTGGTATTTGCGTTATCTAAAAGAACAAGTGTTTTCTTTCCTGCAAGGGAGACATGAAGGAAAGTAAGGAGGAAAAGAGAGAAAAGTCCGAGCGAACGACACGTGTCCACAGCCGCCATGTTGAGTCAAGAGAAAGAAAGAAAGATGAACCAGGTGACGTCACACTCCCTTACCAGGACTAAAGGTACACAGGAAGCCCAAGCCAAGGACTGGTCATAAAGTATTGGGGGGAGGGGTGAGCCGGTTAAATCAGATAACTGGAAAACTATTTTTGTGTGACCCACCCCCATATGTTTTGTTGAAAAAATACATGACTCTCTTCCATTTTCAAGGGCAAAAAATAAAAAATACCTCTCCAAGTTGTCCAATATATTTTTTTGATGGCCCACAAAAATAGGTGGCCCGCCCCTTTACTTATTCCTAACTGATAAAACAATTTTTTTCGTCAATTTTTTTGTAAAACTGCGTGGCACGACGCTTTTGTTTGCACAGGAAATAAAAATTGAACATTGCAACTACAACGACTACAAGCGCTTGCCATCGTTATTTAATATCAATCGGATCGTGGAGTAGCCGACCTTCCCTTGAATTAATGGCTAGAAGCCTGCGTTTCTCCTGGTCAGCACCGAGAAACCTCTCGTTTCTTGGTGCTGACCAGGAGAAAAAGTGCTTAATTCACGCACCTTCAACTGTTCCAATGGGCCAAGAAAGTAGCTACTGTAGATATCCCAGAACAAATTCAATTCAGGTAGTATCCGGCTGAAAAACGGAGATAATATCATGGCAATCATATACCCTACCCTTCGTGCAGAGGCGATTTTACTTCCCCTCCGCAGGGCTGAGCGGCAGACTGGCCTAAGACAAAATGGAAGGCAGAAGAAGACATCTGCAACCAGGCCCCGTCCTTAAAAAACGAACTATTTCATGTATTAATTCAATGAGCATTTTGTAGCGGGCATCCTTTCCATAAAAATAAAGGACAGAAGATTGGGCCACCGTGTTGGTCGACATCACTGAATTAGGAATTACACTAAAAGATCAAACTCTTTGTCAAAGTCAACTAAGATGACACTATGCACCCCAAGAATAGAAAATGAGGTTTTTTTCTTTATTTTTTTATGTATATCCGGCTTTCCCCAAGTGCACTTGATGCAACCGGCATACCGGCACACTATGTTGAGGGCTAGTGGGTTCATTTTCTTATATAGTTAAACAGTATTTACTGTAATCCAATGTGATATTAACAAACATAATTGGTACGCGCTGCGTTGAGAAGTCAAGACTTGAAACAAACTACCTCGACTATGACGAGTTCTGTAACGCGTTCTGTTTCATGTTCCATACCGGCTGAACGACGCAGGAGAGTTCGTCAGACAAACAATTCTTAGAAGGGGCCGGCAGGTAATTAAACATGTGTCTTTAGCGATAAGATTTAAGGTTCAAGAACTGGGCCAGGAACTCGTGTGCAGTTTCATGCTATCTTTGCCTCACTATTCAACAATGCTGGCCTTGTCCCAAACTGACAGTGGGGAAGATGGACCACACACATACACACGCTAACTCAGCTGTCCGCTTTGTTTCATGTCACCTCGACCTGTGTGGTCTGCAGGATCTTGATTTGGATACTCAGTTCAGAAATAGCCTATCTTTTGCAGAGTACCGGCTAAAACAGTACCTGATCACTGATGCCAGACTATTAAAGGCGGTAGCAGGTGTGAAGGGTATCGCTTCCTTATCTAGGACCACTTCGAGCTCTGCTTGACCTGGATCATTGTTTATCTTCATATTTGTTTGGGGAAGAAAAAAAAAGAAACCAGCCCGCTTGCGATAGTTGTTGTTCAACTGATTCACAGTGAACAAGAGGGGAAAACTGGAGCTACGAAAATACAATAAAATAACGAGATGGCATGCATGCATTCCAGTGACCAAAAGATGAAGGTAAATGAGTCAGTGAAATGTCATGTTTAAACTGGGAGTGTATTGTCATTACTGTCATCAAGGATACTTTAAAGGTCACTCTAAGAACCTAGGAGCCAGTTTAGATGTCTACTTTAGCTAGCCATAACATCTTGTCTCGCTTGGCCGCAAAGAATTCGAAAGATTGCATGACAAGGTTATGAGTCATTGAACGGTTTGGGCCGAGTTTGGATTGTCTTTTTTCGTCAACGAAATCAGCTAAACTTCTGTAATTCTTTGACACTTCAGCAATCCTCTATAAAACGATGGGATGAAGAAGGAGTAAGAACTGTTATCAGCTGTCTTTTCATATACTTGAAATAGTGAACCCGTATGAATTACCAGAGTAACTACTGAATCAACAACTGTACATGTTTTATAATTATGATAATGTACGTACCTTCTTTCCTGTTGGGGTTACTTACATCTTCTCAAAATAGCTCTAAAACCATTTAGCACTTTTTCAGTTTACACAACTTTTCCTGTTCTGTACAAACATCACAATAAACACGGAAGGGGGGACACTATAATTGACTGGGCTGGTTTTTGTGGCAAGTTGTAGGGATGTATCAATGTTGTAACATGAGAAACTGAATTTCAAGCCGGTTGGAGAAAATGCATCGTTTTAGACCAACATACGCTAAAAATTCAACAATTTTATTCTCATTAACTATATACATACAGAGTAAAACGTTTGGAACATCTAGAATTTGACCATGAATGTTTATGCACTCCCAATATTGTTAGTAAAAAACAAAATAGATTAACGTATCAGCGACTCGGAAACGCTGAATTTAGAACCAAACGGCGGTACAATATAACATAGATTATGTTGGAGTATCGACCCCCCTGAAACTAGTTCAAATATATGATACAGTACACTATAATACTGATACGAATACCTGATCAGAAATGAATTATTAGCTCATTACCTATCTACAAACATTCAGTTTATAGGCCTTGCTAACACACTATAACATCGATTTTATTGAACAACCGGAAATGATTCACTTCTTTACCTCACTTCTTTGATTTCACCGACCTAACTATCGATAAGGTTTATAGTAAAAACTCTGAACGCCGAGTGTTGGTGTAAATATTTGTGATGATAACTTTCCCTTAAGGCTCAGTTTGCTTGTTTTGTTTCCTATATCCATATCTGGGTTGCTAGATACGTCTTTGATTCCACAGGGCGTCACCCATCTTTGCCAACATACGTCCAACTTCGAGAATCACTTTTTTCCTTTGTTCTTGTTCCGAGGGCATATCAAAAGAGGATTCCATTTGTTCGTTATTCTTTTGACTGTTCATTTGCTGCTGGTAATTACTAGTAAGCGGTCCAGAAGATGAACAACTAGTCTCGTAAGTTGAAGGACTTGACGAATCTGTCTGCTGTTGGCTGTTTACTATTTCCACGATAAATTCGTCAAACTTGTTTGGTTTGTTCACAGATTGTTCATTTAACGCTTGGAAAGTAGGCGATTCGTCCTGATGAGAAGTCATTTCCCAGGTTCAGCTTACTATATTCCAATCAACTTTTCCTTTAGTTTATAGTCCTATCAAGCGATAATTCTCCTAATCTCAGGTCGATTACCCACGTTAATGAGCCTGCTGAATTCCAACGGACTCAGAAGTTCAGTCCGTCCCAGATACCCCCAACAAATCAACCAAACTGCCTCGCTTGTGCAAATCTTTCTCTAATTCCGTAAAACGGGTGTATTTCCGTCCTTGCACGTATCGATTTTCCTGAGCTGTTGAGAAATCTCTCCACATCTATGCTGTTGTTTGATATCCGGTGATGCAATTTGTTGATTCGTTGGCAGTGATGTTCCGCAACTAATGGTCATCGGCCGGGGCTCTACTCATGCTTGTAATTGACAGGCGAAGTATAGCTTGACCCCAATAACTTTCAATTAGACCAATAATCAATGTCCAAAATCAGATTTGCGCCCGACTCACACGGCGAGCTCGGCTAGTGGTCTACTATAATGTTCACTTTGGGCCGGCTTACTTTGAAACTTGGAGAAACGAATGAGAATATTGTCAACGTTATATGAAACCACATAAAGCACAAATAAAAGAACGATAGATAAAAACTGACTAAGAGAAAACAAATTCTTTTATTTTATTACCCAAATTAATTGGTAACGGGTCAAACACGAAGCGAAGCATTCTTAGTTGTACGGATATTTTGACGGATGTGTTGTTGGCAGGCTATATTAACACAGCGGGAGTTGTAGCTTACTAGTTACATCGGCACCTAATAGTACAAAATATATGCTTTTCTTAACACGGAAGCGAAAAATACCCCTCAGGCATCATAAGTACAACAATCTTATTCCTATCCATGATTAATGCGACGACATGCACTAGAATCGCTTGGTCGTTTTCCACTCAACATTTCATCGTATTGTTAAATGAATGGCTAAAGACATATCCACTGGAACGAGCGGCAATTAGACTGCGGTATACAGGTGGGCGTTTGCCGAGGTCATCACAAACGAATTCAAAATCATAATCTTCATTTCCTGCTACAAAACCAGAGGCTTTGCTCTTTCAAACTTTTCCTCACTCAAAATTGACACTTTGCGATAAGATCCGAGTTTCATCATATACTTTGTATATATATAATATATATATTTTTGTCTCTTAAGGTACGATATTTTGCTTTGCCATCAGTGAACAAAATCGGTTTTCCTTGAACAGTTGAAGCCGTAGTTTTCTCATTGAAATCCTCCGCTAACTAAAGGTTGAATAACTGTTCTGCAGCTCACAACATGTACAGCAAGATTGGGATCTTTTTATTAGTTTTTGTTATCATTTTATAAGTTTTTGGTTGTTCCCCGAGAGAACTGCTCGTGCCAAAAGCTATAATAATCATAACAAAACAAATACGACATCCTATTTTTGAAACATAATTACCAAAGTAACTGTAAGATAGAAATTATTGTACTTTGGCTG
>OCZR010115901.1:0-10635 GCA_900234385.1 Anemonia viridis | reverse complement strand
CGTGGATGGGTGGTAATACGAGCAACAGACAATTTGCACGTATTTGTTTCCCGTGCACCTTCACTTAGATTTCTTTCTTTCCTGTACTGATATCTTTCATTTGTTTCAGCTGTTCGTGCCCAGGTCAACTCGTTACTAGCCGTCGATAAAGAGCTGTACATTGGCACTAACTGGGGCTGTATTTTGGTTTGTAACAACCTCACATTAACAGTCTATTCTGTCATTCGCTGCCACGAGGAAACACTCAGCTATCTACTACCGCTGGTCAGCTGTCCCGTGGGCATGCATTCAGATACCCATAATGCACTTGTAATGAGCTTCGGGGGAGGTTATCGCAATATCGGGGCTGGTCTCCATGGAAACAACCCGTATCCTAGTCGACGCAGTGGTAAACCGCTGGGAAGGCGGGAATCAGTGATATTAGTTTGGCTGGCTGACTCTTGGGATACTAGTTGACCAATCAGATCTTCGTTAATTTGGCCAAGTAAAACTAACTCGCCTCAGGCGGGCGTTGATGATTTCAGAGAGTGAAAGTGAAAGGGAATCGATTCACGTTCCTTCAAGTTTAGTCTCGCCTAAAGGAAAAGTATTATTTATACACAATGAAAAATATATCTCGAATTCGCCAACCAATCCGATTCTACCTGGTATTTTGAGCGACCTTTTACCACGCCTTCTGGATGGACGGAACGATTTCTCAGAAGTATCTACTATATGTATTTTGCTCAATCAATATTGAGTTAAGAAAGGCTGGACATTACCAGGGAGCACAACTCGTGTAAGCCTGCGCGAAAATGTGGTAAAGGATATGTCTGCGCATGCTCACATTCTCCTGGGTAATTGTTACCTAGGTTAATTCGATATGATCTTCCTGCTACAGCTGTTTTGAGTTGCATTAACTGTCAGTATTTAAATTTCACCCTTAATGCGCTACTGCGCTTCTCACTACCAGTCATTCTATACACTGGTAATGATGAAAACCTTCCTTGAATCAACCGACTGAGAATAGTTAGGAATTGAATTACAAAACAGGATTCCCATTGAGTATATACCCGGGCTGACTTCTGTTAGAAGGAATAGAAATTTCTGTCTTAACCAGCTACCTATAGGTATAGAATACGGTATTTGGGATTAGGAAGTACTTCATTAATACCACGACCAAGATTCTTAAAATTGAGCTAAAGATTTCTGAACAATTGATCAACATTAACAATTATTCTAAATTAAACTCAATATATTAATGGAATATTTTCTTTCATTTCTTTGTTCTCCTTTGAAAAAAGAAGACAAAATTTAGGAAAAAATTCTTTGTTATTCTCCTTGTTTTTATCAAGACATGACAAATGAGTCATTAAGGAGGGTAAAGCACTTAGAAAGAAAGAATAGAACCCAATCAAAGATTTCCTCTGCCTCGATAAATTATTTCCCACTAAAACCAAAACATCTAATTCAAAAGCTATTTTTAGTGCATCGTTAAGATTAATCATTTCAAACCAATTGATTGAAAGAAAAAAAAACCGGAATTTCTCAGCAGCATTTCGGCTACAAAAGGCGGTTCAGTATCCGTTTCCAAACACCAAGCTCTCGGCAAGTTTGTGGCTCTTATAGCTAGCCTACTATATTAACTTCCAACCGTCGGTCTGAAACAGGATTAACATCCACGCCCCAGTTACCCTATGGACTTGGTTTTTCATCGCTTTCTTTAAAAAAAATACAAATAATTTTGGACTCATCGAAAATTGAAGTGATCTGACAATTTTGCATTGATGGATAGTCGATGGCTAATATTGCGGGTCACGTCTTCAAGGACCACTCGACCAGGTCTCCCGGGCAATATTAATGATCGAATGCATTTTTCACACAACGATTCAATACAATTTCAAACCATTTCTAACTTTTCAGCCTTCTGAATCAGTAAAAATACCAGCGCTATTACTAATCTTCTACTGCGAGTTTTACATTTTTATTTTTGTTGCGCTAGCAATTGGCGCAATTTGAATTTTTGCAGCGATAAATCGTTGGCTTTCTTTCATTGCTGATTGCAACAAGGGTCTGTGGTTGTTGAGTTTGTTATCCATGAGCCAGTGAACTCCATTTGAATAATTCTGAGGATTAGAAATCGAAATATAAACTTACAGTAAATTCTAAATGGATCTAAATATGTATTATTAAAATGAATATAAAATTGTAATAATTATTCTGTTTGGAAAAGCAGAAAAATAAACGAAATGAATAAACTGAGAATTAAAAATGGCACTATTTTGTTCTTCACTCGAGTCTTACATCTTTCCCTACCTGAATTTCTCCACTATCTTGCTATCTGATCGAGCGGCCAATTATATAATTTAATCGCAGTAACTCTTTTTTATTCGCAGCAACTTATATCAAATGCTGCAACTTTATTGTTTCATCAATGTCTCCTATGGGCCACCGTAGCCAAACGTTAAAAAAAGGACACGAAAAAGAAACCCACGTAAAGTTAACGCCATTTAATAAGCAGCGGAAAAGCAATTATACTCTATATAATTCCCGAAACTTTCTTTAGAAATATTTTTTTCGAACAGTCGATCTAGAACATATTTAAACGAAAAACACAGTTATTTCCATTTCGTTTCATCGGTTTCATGTTCTGCTTTGAGGCCTTGACGTCAAATTATCGTAATTCGTTTTGCATCGCTTGGCATCTTACGTTAAACTAGTGACAGCACGAACTGCAGGTAAATAAAGGAATATAGTTTTAAAAGGGGGCGAGTTTGACAAAATATATCTTGCAATTTCGAGCTCATTCTATCTTTAATAGATGTACGTATACGATCTTGGCAAGTATTTATTGCGCCTTGACACGTCAATCACCGGCCTCTCCATGGCAACACTATCCTAAAATAAGGCGTAGAAGAATAAGAAAAAAGAAATATTGGAAGGATGTATAGAATAATTCACGTTTTTAGATTATTTCCGTGGCTAGAGACAACATCAGTTCAAGGTGAAGAAAATCTAGGATGGCGTACGATATTTAGGGCTTCGCGATGTTGATAATATGCTCTCGCACTGTCGCTTATGAATGTTTTTATACTGAACCGAGTGATAAACTCTGAACCTTGTAATACGGAAATAAACGCCTAAAAGCTTTCAAAAATCAATGCCTGAAGGAGAATAATAACCTGAGCCATGTTCTCGAGGGCCATCCATTGAAGCCGAAACAACTAAAAAGCAAAAACAGGCCCAAGTGTCAGTTCGTATGAATCGTGTAAATGACACTGATATTGTCCAAGCCAGCTTCAACGGTCCATACGGAACGAAGAGATTTTACGTTGTGACTGAATTTCATTTATATTTTGCAAGAAATGACAGTTATTTTGATCGATTAAGTTAACATTCATTCACTTTAAACCACTTGCAAATACACGTCTTGAGTATAAATGTTAAAAACTCAACCTACATTACTCAATTCAATTATTCATAATTCTTTGATGACTATAAAAAAAATGAAATACAAAACAAATCATCAAGCCACGTTGCATATTTAGCGATCAATGAAAAGGACACATCTATAACTCGTATCCAATGGTTCGTTCCTTTTTATCCACATTTCATATTTTTTTATATTTCTTTCAAGATTGTTGATATCAACTATTGAAATTGGATTTGAGAGGAGAACAAGTAGGACACCTGTGGTTGAAGCAGCTTGCCGTCGCTTTTGAATACTAAACATGCAGGTATTAGCATAACCATGGTTGTTAATAGACTTCCTTTATGCGCATATCCTATCCTATATAACTAACATTTTGCCCTGCTTTATAGCAACAAAAACTCCGCGGATCATGAATTCTAAAGTCGAAAAAGTTAATGATTATCAGTTGAACGAATAACCGTGATTTTTGTAACCAGAAAAGTAGGCATATTACACGCTTTAATGACGCTATCTTTGACGACGCCAAATAGCTAGCAAATGCTAGCAATTGTGTTAGATTAAAGTCAAACAGTTCATATATCCCTCGATAGCGTTATTTACTGAAAAACCACTCCTGGTTTTAGAGTCGGGTAGGTTTTCTGGATATTCAGAATGGCGCGCTGGAGCAAGGAATGTCGCTCGGAACTGACTACGAAGAATAATCAGTGAACCGAATATTTTTAGCAATGCTTGGCGCCATTAGAAAACGTACGTGTTTGTGATATTTCACCCTGTTTTTTTACACACTGGATATGTCAAACTCTAGGACAACAAACTGTATGCATGGGGTCATTGAGAGGGTCGAGAGTTAAATGTACGATGTGAATATTGCACCGGATACTGCGGTCTCTATTCAGTCGCACAAGGCCACACCAACAACCGAATTTCATGGTTATTCTTCCCCGTCTATCGATAGAAACTATATTTTCGACTCGAATAGTTAAGCTTTCACAATCACAACTACGTTTCAGCAGAATTAGTATTAATTTTCGACGGTTTCATCTTGGAAAGACTCGATATATCGGAGTAAGGCCAAATACATGCAAACACGTGCCTCTCCAATACCTTTCTTCTTATTCGCCCGCAAATAAACCTAAGACATGAGCAAACAAATGTAATAATAACATAAATACTTCGTTCTCGTCAGGTATTCAAGTAAATTCTTATTGAAAGTAAAAAGTATGACAACATTTTGGCGCAAATAATAGTGTTTAGTAGACAACGCCCTAAATTTCGGTTTCGATTGAATTGAAGCAAAATCATGACGAATCCATCATGACATGTGAGCAGATTAATATTGTTTTAGGAAGAAAATAGATAAAATTAGAACAGAATAACCAACACTTAAATTATCAAAAATGCCTTTAATTTACACGAAAAGTATTTAAACAGAAAAAAAGGTGCAATTCTACTAGAAGCTATTCAAGACATTTCTATTAATAAGTCTAAAGGTAAATATTTGGTGAAATTTAAGCTAAATGTTTACAGCACAAAAAGACTGACTTCGACTAACACAATTCATCTTACAGTTGAATGTAGCTTTCCGTTAGAAGTACAAGAAGACGCTGTTCGCTTGGATCAGAAATGCTGACTGAAGCACAAACACAGTACTTGAAAGTACATCAAATCCATCCATCACGCCGTCTATTTGTTAAAGTTTCTATCAAACATTGTTCCTTGGAGTTGTGATTAGAAGAAAAAAAACAGTTTCTGTGTGAGGGCGTCGTTTCAACTTTCGGCGACCAAATCTTCACGCAGTAGGTGCCGCAAACTCGGTGTATAAAAGGTACAGTTCAGCTTTAGTGGATCGCAGGGAAATTGTTCACAAACGTAATATTGTTCTACAAGTCCAGATAAACTAACCACTTTAGAACATCTGAGCAAACAAGAAAGAAGCGAGGAGAGTGAAGACGGCAGGCAAAGCCATGTTTGATGCTGCTGTAGGAGTGGGTTCGCTGGTGCCTGCTGTAGCCGACGGCATTACCGTAGTCAGTGTCATGTTGCTGTTGGCAGTAGTAGAAACACTGGTTGTATTATTTGCTGCTTGAACTGCTATAACAACAGCCAAAAGGCATACTGCGAAGAAGGTCTTCATTTTTTTTTTTGAATGAAAATGTGATGCTCTAGCACAAAAATCTCTAACTTCTCTCGAAGGCGCGGCTTAGTTATGAGGAAGGCGTTGGAAACCGCCAGCATTCAAATACACAGAAAATGACGTCACATCACTAAACCTGATTGGTTAAATTTTACCTGATTGTTAAATATTAACCAATAGGAAATAAGTGATCACGTGAATGTTGCCCTTTGGACACGTGAATTATCCACTGTCCAAAATGGCGACCTTAGCGCTTCCAAAGGAATATGGTTATGTTATCCTTACTGGTATTTCTTCGGCTTTCATGCTGACTTATTTAGCTGTTAATGTTGGAAAAGCAAGGAAGAAGTTTAAAGTGCAGGTAAATGCATTATGGAAAGGCATTTCTCTGTGTTTTTTGGGGTTAAAATTGATGACAAGAAGAGACATTATAATTGCAAAAGGCTTGCGCAACTTGGCTCCAGTGAAGCGGATTTATCTTTTGTTTTAGAGATTATTTTGTTCTTCCCACGTGCATTCCATGTGAATGAATCACCCATTGTATTAACAAACTATTTCACATACTTCGATATTTGCGTGTATTTGTGGTTTTGCCTCCAAAAATATGCTATTCGAATTCAATGATTCACTGTGTCACACTATGAGTCAACAGCTCATCAATTTGTAATTTTAGAAAACTTTTTTTTTTACCATATAAGCGTAAGTAAGCTCTTATGACCTTGCATAAATTATTTATATAAAACCTCACCCGTAGAAATATATGCCCATATTTTAATTTTATTACTGAACTTGGATTGTGTATTTAAAGTCCAATAATCAACATATCTTATACCAAAATTTACACTATAAAGCTTGTCTAGGGCTATTTTCCTGATTTATTATTGTTTGTTTAGTAGGAAGAAACAATGAGCTTTTACCCTAGCAATCTCACTATGTGTAAAATTAATCTACATACTATGTAATCCTACCATTGTTGTGTGACAAAATACTGATCAGTGACATTATTTTGTTATTCTATAAAGGCCTGATGCAATCATCAATCTTTTCATGAGCTGAACTTAACGACATCATCCATTGTTTTCAATCATTTCAGCGTGACCTTGGTTTGATGTTTGCCCTGTGCCCAAGTTAAACACGAATTTAGAATATCAAGTATTAATATGAAACATTTATGCAGCTGAAACTTACTTTATAAGGGCATTCCTTGAATATCAGATAAACACGGGATGTTTGACATATTTTATTTTTTTAACTATTTGCCAAAGTCATCATTTATACTGAACATTTGAATAAGTTGATAATTTCAAGTTTTTCTTCCTAATGTGAACAATATGCAGTTAAGATTAATGATGATCAACACATTATTAAGGTTTCTCATTATTCTTCAAACTTGAACATTTCAACGGCTTGTTGTGTAATTGGTTTTTCGTTGCCCTCAATCAAGACCAATCAGTTGGTCCTTTTTATTTTTTTGACTGGCAGCAGCGTAAAAGCAATTTCCAACAGGCAACTACTGATTTTATTTGTGGAGTATTGAGAATTGCAGTAAATTCTCACTAGATAATTGGCTAAATGGGAGTTAAAAATTACAAATATTGAGTGAAAAGAAATTAAACTCCCACTTTCTAGCTACAACAGTTCTCTTAGAAATAAGGATATACAAAGAAAAACCAAGTCTTTGCATTTGCATTCAATCCATTAATCTTGTAGCTGTTTAATGTAACATCATGTATACGTTTATCTTTTCATTTAACAAATTGAAATTCTAACCCTTGAAATAAAGTGATTGCATCTGCTGAATCTTTGAAGTTTTCCTATCCTGCTTTTTAATACATTTTTTAAATTGTATATTAGTCCAAAGGTCATTTGAAGTGGTTGAATAACTTTCTCAGTTTAATTTAGCATTTATTTTGTTTTGACAGATATTTATCATTCTTAACTTGTTAACATGTGATGCAAATAAATAATATTTCAACAAAATAAAAATATTTATATTTTACATTATTAGAGTACAGTACTTGAAGAAAAGCTAAAAATTCTATATTATTTTGAAGTAATTTATGTTTTTTTCAAATAATATTAATTTTCTGGAACTAAAATTTTTGTTTTGGTTTACATTCATACTGTGCCATCTGAAGCATTACGTGTGGGAAATATTGAGATGGAGCAAAAACGAGTGAATTAGAGGGCTAGTAAAGGTTTTGGGAACATTCCATGAATTTAAATAGTCTCATAGTATCACATGTTAGCATTTCGAAGTCTAAATCTCATTTTTTTATCATCAGTATTATGGTATGAGTGGTAAAAATTATTAGCACATAGTTAGAGATTTATCCCTAGGGGTTTGCATAAATATAAATGCCTCAAGGCCTTGTTTTGAACATTGATGATGAACACCAATCTTAAGTTTGTTTTTTTGCAAGTTGAAGACAGTCAATTCCCTCCTTGTAACTACTCTTTTAAGCAACTGGCTCTAGTTCAATGCATTGCCACTCTTGAGAGCCGATTCTTATTAGTAAATGGCTTTAATAAGAGCATGCATTCTTTCTATTTCGAGAGGTGGTCACTTATAAGAGCTTTGATTATAGGCCCGGATACTCTTAAAGGTCTCTTATCTAGCCTTTGAATCTTCAGTTTAAAGTAGATAATATCACTGATGAAGGTTAAGCAGTATGCTATTGACCCCATACAAGAGTTTTATACATGAGTTCTTGGGGCTCAATATTCTATCTTACACATGGCTTACCAAATAGGTTTGTTTTAAAAAAAGCACTTCTTGTAGTGAACACAAGTTAAATATTAATGAAAGAATCACCAGTGAAAGAGATGTTTTTTTCATGGTTAGTGTGTGCTTGTACCTGCAAACAATCAATAATTAAAGCAATGTGAAAGCTTACAGACAGAAGTAATACATCCAAGAATTTTGTTATCAGATAATGTCTGTTAGCAATAAAGAACAATTATTTATCCAATGTAAACAATGCTTGTTCACTTTGCTAAATATTCTTAAAAATAATCTTAGAAGTCTGATACTTTTCGGATGATATTGCATATGTTTATGGAGTGCTAGTGCTTCCTATGCTATTTGGGATGTTTATCCTTGTTTTCAACAAGGTTCAATTTCAGTGACAGAGACACATTGATGCAAAGTTAGGTTTTATGTGCATATCATCTTTGGGTTGCCGTCTTCCTAGAGAGAATAATGACAAGGGTTATGGCATGTACATCAAAAAACATTTTGAGAGTATGCTTGCATCATCATGAAAGGATTAATATTATTACTAAATGAAAATGGTTTAAATATTCCTTATTTCCTCATAAAAATGAAATTCAATAATTTCAACATTTTTTTCTTGATCTCTTATAGCTTTGAAAATAATAATAATAATAATATAAAAACTTGAAAATAAATGACGATAAAATGTTCATGAGAAATTAAGATAAAACTACATGTTTACCATGGTTGTGAACATGTGAAGAGCTTGGTTGTTCCATTTATTCTGTTCTTAAAACATGCCTTGAGACATGCCCTATTGAATCATATTCCAGTCTATAAATTAAATATATTCTGGAATTTTACATCTAATGCCTTGGCAGAAAGCAGACAACATAAGACTCTTCATTGTCAAAACATCAGAACTGCTCTTACTAAATAATTATTCAAGTGCTCTCACAGTATCTGGTTTAGCAGATGGTGCTAAAGCATAATATAATTATGCTCTTTAGAATCGTTTAGGAAGTACATATTTAAGGTATAATTGAAATTAATTTACAAAATTTTAGTGTTACCTATCCACTGTGCTCTTAACATAACATAACCTACATGTACCGTCTGTGTTGTATGCAAAGCACCCGGTGACAAACCTTGGCTAATTAATTATTTACAGCACATGTTTACACCTACCTCCTTGGAAAACAATAATAAGTATTGTTGGTTTGTATTATAGTGTTGCACATGGCATACTTTTTTTTAATTTTTTTTTGTTCAAACAAAGTTCTAGTTTCCCTTAAATAACAGTATAGTGACTTGGTATTTCAGGGTTTGAAATTCCCACAAGATAATAAATTATGAGGTTAAATAAAATTTAAAATTACAAATGTCAAGTGAAAAGAAATTGAACTTGTATCTTACATTTTCTAGCTTGTTCTGCTAGAACAAAAATTATATGCATCAAAAAAATTCTAAAAAAGAATTATCTTGAAGGGAAGATAAGTTTACAAATGTCATTAAAAAAGTATAGAAATTCTAACCCTTTATTGTAACCCTACATTCAGAGTTGGCTTGGTAAACAATAAGGAGTTATATATTTGTTTCTTCGCCAGATGCTTGCAAATGAAAAGACAGTGTCTGGTAACACTTTACTGACAATATAACAATATCAATTATAGATTATTTATATCCTTACCATACATTAATATTATTACCTTTGTTACTCCTCCCATATAGACAGAAGTTTTGAATACCATGTCTAAAGAATACATTCAGGCTTTACCCATCATTACCCATACCCATAATTGCTGTTAGATTGGTTACAAATATTCTGCTCATGGCATTATGGCTGAGGGTATTGTTTTATTTATCCTGGGTAGTAGATACAAGTTCAGCTAATTCAAAACATTATTTTGTGAAGTTTATTGTTAATTTTTTTTAATTTCATCTGGAAATTGTTTTTTTTTTATATGTATGGAATCTGCAATTAAGTAAAATTCAATTTCTCATGCTCTATAGCTGATAATATTACTCATTGTTGGAGGGATTTTTCCCTTATTCCTAGTTTCACTTTCACTGTACTCTTTCATTTCTATTTTTATTATTGATTGATTGATTTTTGTTTTGCTTTCACTTTTGTTTTGTAAATAGACCAGAGAAATGCATAATCAAATCTTTTATCTCTTTTTTATTTTCTTCTCATTCTAACATTGATATTTAGGTTTCATTTTAATGCATCAAATTATTCCCCTTAACATGTCTTGAGTGTTTCAACTCCTTTGGGGATACAAGGTAATGGTGTTAATCAGGCCAACAACAGGAAGTAGGAAGAAGATTCTGTTAATAGAGATATCAAGGGGAATCAAGAATTGTGATTTA
>OCZR010115540.1:8484-21055 GCA_900234385.1 Anemonia viridis | reverse complement strand
CAAGTGGTCAGTCTTCAGGAACCATTATGCCAAGTGGTCAGTCTTCAGGACCCATCATGCCAAGTGGTCAGTCTTCAGGACCCATCATGCCAAGTGATCAGTCTTCAGGACCCATCATGCCAAGCGGTCAGTCTTCATCAGGACCCATCATGCCAAGCGGTCAGTCTTCAGGACCCATCATACCAAGCGGTACTTCTATCACAAAAGTGAACAATCCGACCCCTTATCCTGTGGACTATCAGGGCATAAAGGCAAATTAGACTTTAGTCTTCGATTAGGAAATGTAAAATTATACTCCTGCCCGGCAAATCTTTTACGGATAACTTATAGATAGAAGTAGGTACATCAAGTTTTTTTTGACGGCAACTGCGCGCGCACTAGATTGTAGTACGTCGCCAGGCAAGCGACAACATCTTGCTAAAATGTGTAAATAATATATTTAGATATTCCATGGCCTTTATTTTAGATTAGGAAATGTAAAATTCTACCGCTCCCCAATTTACAAAAGAGGAAATGTTGGATGTAAGTAGGCTTTGTTGTCTTTGTCGACTTGTGCGCACAGAAAACCCAACAAACACGCATTTAAAAACTCTATTACTAGACAAATGTTCAATGTTTTATTTATGGTATCGTTAAAAGTAATATAAACATATGTACAGATGAATGCTAAAGGTAAAGTTATAATAAATCACAATACTCTCGAGTAACTCACAACTTGTGACGGACAGACAGACTCAAGTTCAGATCGATTCTTTTCAAAATTCCTTTTAATTAATTTTTCTACGACTCTCCCTCGATGCTGAATCCAATCACATGTGTCGCAAAACTTTCAGCGGTGAATTGTTCAGGTAAATGCGCACGCAGTAGTTCACCCGCGTCCGATGCGTCGTAAGTCCCAGTCTCCGCGCTGCCGCCCAGGTCTCCCTCTCCCATGAGAGTCGACATGTATTCTGCTAGCTCTCCTTCGGTAATGTGTTCGCCTATAAAATATAAAGGTATAAACAGTTGACATGCGAGTCATGTATCGTCACGAAAAAACAATTGCGTGCGTGAGGATACAGGTAGCACTGACTTGGATCAGTTCACTCAGGGGGGCAAAATTTTTGAATTAATGAGACAAAAAGTTGCCGTGCAACACCATTTTGCCGCCTGAGTAAACTGGAACGAGAGAAAATTTGTATTAGCAAAGTGGTGTATTGAGATCAGCCCTCGTTACTATATTATACGCCAGCAACGTAAGCAGCTGAAAATTCATTCAGACGTGAAATTCAACAAATCCGGAAGCACGTGCTTTGACGCACGATTGGATTTCTTCCAATCACATTCTAACGGTGGTCTCCCTGTGCGAGCCATTTGATCGAACTTACCTTTGCTTTGCAGCATTGTCAGTAAATCATCTCGCTCGATCTCGAAGCCTAAATCTCCAGCAACACCAAGTTTTGTAAATGCTTCGTGAAGATCAGCCGGTGAGAGACCAAACGCTGGTCTGTGGTTAACGTATACTGAGGTGAATGAAAAATAAGTAAGAAAAAAATAGTAATCGTATAGTTATTGTCGTTTTACTTTCTTGTTATCGTTTTAGTGTCTGTCAGACCCCGCTCCGAAGGCCTGAGTCCTGTATAAACTTACATTTCCATAGAAAATCATGAAACACATACCAAGAAAATATGGCAAGCTAGGGGAGGGCGGATCCAGGAATCTTTTGAGAGGGGGATCCATATATCGACGGGGGTTCTAAATGTTGAACTTACTTTAAAAGTTTGGCAAAACTAAATTCAAGGATAATACAATCAATTGAACCTCAGGTATTATGGGATATGACCCCCCCCGCGACGCTCCTCTGTTTCCACCCTTGTACGGGAACCAGGATGAACTCGATGAAACTCATGTAACACATGAAACTCGGTATCATGTAAACAGCACATAGGAGTAATACTTACGTTTTATAAACTCGCCCAAGTCTATATGGGTAACGTATTTGCCAGTTTCGACGTAATTGCTGAATTTCACTTCATTGATCATGTCTTCCACCTGAAAGAAGAGACGAAAGGTCTTATGTATCCTAGCAACTATCTCACACGTGACATCATCACGTGACGTAAGGCCTCTATTGATTGCAAACAAATCAATCCTGGCCATGTTCGGCGGCCAACTGACCTCTTGTTCTGAGGGGTAGAAGCCCAGAGCGCGGGCGATGTACGGGACTTGGCTTAGAGGAACCTTTGTCGATACTTGACGCGTCTCTGTGGTATCGACGCTTTGGCTGTGGAAAGAAACAGTGGATTTAATCAAATGTCTTACAGGAGTTGGCCCGTTGGTCTAGTGGTATGATTCTCGCTTAGGGTGCGAGAGGTCCCGGGTTCAATTCCCGGACGGGCCCTTTGCCGTTTAACTTTTAATCTTTTATGAAAGTAAAATAATTTTGTGTTCACAATTATTTTTTTAAAAATGATGATCAGCGACTCAATGGTTTTGGATCCAGAAGAAGGTAAAATATATCAAGACAAGAGGTAAAGAACTTACTCTCTGATTTGCGCGTAATAAAAGTAATCTTCCAGTTCAGCGAACAACTCGCCTTCTCGACCACCTTCTAGCAGACCGTAGAATGGAATTAAGTCCTCCCCGCCAAGTCTGGCCGCGGCCTCCAGGGCACTGGAGAAGAAAATAGAAGACAATTAGTGAGCTTAGACGTACATGTAGGGATGCATTAAAGACTACAGGAAACCTTAAAAACAGTTTGTATTTGCAGTGAAGTCAGTCATGCCACGTAGAGCCATTGCACGGCTGTTTTTGACGTCATTTTGAGAAATGTTCTGAAGTTTTGCACCATCACGTGACGGAATTCCCCAGAGTAAAAGCATTCTATTGTTCTGCCATCTGAACATGGCCGCGTCCACGTCATGGTGCACAACTTCTACTGATGGAGCAAATAGGAGCAAATAGGAATAAAAAAACATTGGTCGTGGCTTCTTACTCTGCGTTGACTTGCCACACGAGGACACTAAGATCATCTCCACCAGCCGTAAAGACGTACTTGCCATCATATGAACTGCACAGGTTCGACACCTAAAGAAAACATGCGTGAGCCCCTTTAATAAGCAGACACAGGGTGAACGAGAAGAGATAACAAGTGAATGCCTTACGCCGTCAGGATGAGCGATAAGAGCCATGGACTTGTGAGGGTTCCCATCAAGAGGAAGCATTTGTAGACCAATCTGGAAAACAATCACTAGATTTGAGAACCGCACGACAGCGAACGTTGGATACATTTTATGGGTTTGGGAACCCCTTAGGTCCCCTTGATCTCGCTTTATTTTGGGACGTTAAGAACGCTCCAAGTTAAGGATCTTAAACGATCATTAAAAAAAAAATGTATGATTAAAACCCATGACGCTTGGAAATGCAGTATAGCCGCTGCAGAGGCAACGAAGAATATGACAACAACAGCAACAGGGGATTTGTTTAGTTGGGCTTCATTTGTTACAGTACCTTGTCCATTGTGATGTAGGTCATGAAGCGGTTTTCTCGATCTTCGTACGCCGGAAGTACAATTATCCTGAAAAAAAACAACCAAGAAATTTATCTTAAAACACGTTTCATCAACCTATAATATTTTGTTTTACCAAGCTTACGGGCTGCTAGCCCATTACCAGGGTAAACAGATGTGGAATTATTGTTGTTACAACAACTGCGATACGCGTGGTTTCGTGCTGTCATTAACGGATGGAATAGGATGGGATGTCAGTGTGGGATGGAATGGATGGGATAAATGGATGGATAAAAGGGTTGGATGGATTCGCTCTCTCGTTCATCCATTTATTTTTTGTTTCATTGGGTCAGTCACTCACTTATTCCTTCATATAAACATAAACTAATGTTTACTTTATCAATTCATCAGCCGTATGATTCCCCTACCTTTGCAGCGCTGTACCATAGGTTGGTCCAAGTAACGTCTTACGACACATCTTGGTAGTCGAGTTGTACAACTTCATCTTGAACTAAAAACATGCAAAATGAAACTCAGTGATAACAAATCACCAGAATAAAGCACAAGTTAAACATACATTTTATATTAATGTTCAATTAAAGTTACTTGTATCATGCACATGGATGAGAATAGTGACCTTCACAGTTCCCTGCGCCATCTTGAAAAGTCAATGTTCTACGCTTCGTTGCAAAGGCATGGCTCTCTTTCAAGATGGCGCAGGGAACTGTGAAGGGGGCTATTGCGGACTAATTGGTTTTGAAAACCAACCTGATCGTTCGCGATCACCAGAAAGTTTTCCTTGATGATCGGTGGGTACCATGTAAAACACTGCGGTACAGCACTCTGTTCGATTCGTTCTGAGCTCAGAAGTTGTACATCGTCTGTTGTGCTGTTCATTAGATCGTATTCAACCTGTGGGAAAAAGCACACCAAAAAAATGAGTGTTTTTTGTTCGTTTAAGGGGATGATAATGAATAGAACGTTGCAAGAAATGCCCGCGCTGTGTATGTCGGTGGATTATACTAACCAAGACTCTGTCTTGTCCCAGGGACAAAAGGCGCGGTATATCACTGTCCAGTTCAATACCAAACTGGATATCTAACAAGAAAATTGATAGATCAGTTACACGGCAGAGTATAGGCCCCTTCTATATGACGTATAAGCAGCTCAATTTGGAGGACAAAACAAAAGAATTCCAATCTCCTGAGAATTGGAAACCTATTGTTTTGTCCTCCAAATTGAGCTGCATTCCAGCGTGCTGCAACTGAGGGGTCTATCGTCTTTAGATTTCTTGGGAACTTCTAGTGTTCATCGTATCGAGGCTGGCAATACTATTCAAGAAATTCATTCAGCTGAGTGAAAGGAGACCTTACTGGCTTGCACTTTAGTAGTATTATTTAGTTCTATATTTTAACGTCGATACCTTGTATCGTCTTGTAGTGTGCTCTTTGTTTCCCGACATACACCCAGGGCTCTTTGTCATCATCTGGTTGGTTTTTGAAAAGTGTCACGCAACGATCCAGGTCCTTGAAAAAATAGTCACGCAATTAGATTTATACATTTTTTTTAAACTTTATGAGGTGTCACGCACTGTGGAATTTATGACAAGGAGTAAGAAGAATTTTGACAGTGAAAAACGTACAACAAAAGGTACCGTGCCGTGAAAAACCGTAATGAAACTTCGTCTGCGCATTTTCATTGGTTAAGCAATGATCTCGCGCGCTGTGATTGGTAGTCGTCCATTTTGTAGCGTGACCATGCCGTGCCGTTTCAAAGTCATGCGCAATCTACTCAAAGACAATAGACAATACTTACAGCTGTTGCGAGGTATTGCGAATTATGAGAAAACTGAATATGCGTCACGCTGTCGTGACAGTGGTTGAAAATCGCAACACCGTCTTCACTTCCTTCGTCACGAAACGTTACAGCATCGATTATACGAACTTCACCGTTGGTGAAACCAAGAGCTGAGGAGAAAGACAAAAAACATGATAAGGACTAAAACCACTTGCAGCACGTTGGAATTCAGCTAAATTTGGAGGACAAAACAAAAGGTTCCAATTTTAAGGAGATTGAAATTCTTTCGATTTGTCCTCCAAACTGAGCTGCTTTGACGTCACGTGTGCAAGGGATTTACTAATGGTATTCCAGGAATCCAGGAATCGTATGCGCACAAAAGGCGTAGTTTTATTTACCAAGTAGATCTCCAGTAGAGTTAAATGTCACGCAATTCACTAATAGCTTGTCGAATGTACGGCTGATAATAAGCTTCCTAAAAGAAAATATCAAAAACAAACGAACGAACAATCAAAAGTGCGAAAAGAAATCAAGATCAACAACTAAGGTGGTGACTATGACGGTATATTTAATCTAATTTAATTTGAATTAATTCAATTACAGCATTCATAAAGCGCATTTTGCAAGCCTCAATAGACCTTTCTCATAATGGCTGCCAAACACGGTTCGTACTAGGGACAAATGAATGTCAGCGAGGTCAGAAAGGGCTCAGTAAAAAATGTCAGATCTATTGTGTCAAAATCATTCACGTCACTTATTCAAGTTTTCTTTAAGTGAGTTGAATGACTTTGACACAAAAGATCCTACAGAGAAGACTTTTGCTAATGAGGCCTTTCTGACCTCGCTTACATGCACTTGTCCCCAGTCCAAACCGTGTTTGGCGGCCATTATGAGAAAGGTCTATGCGCTTGTACATGCGCCACAAGAACCACAATTCATATACCGAATATCGGTGAATATTTAACGAGATATGGTCCAGGTAATTATTCACCATATTCAATGAACCTAAGATAAGTAATTTTTTGAGGTGTAGTTTTAGACTTGAATAACAAAGAAAGGATGAAGTCCAGGAGGCAAGCCTCATAATTGATCACCGGTCGCTTGACGAATCACAGGCACGAAGCACTAAATTTTATTTCTAAAATATTATACTAAGAACAAAGGAAGAGGTTGACATACTTGTCCTCATAGTCCCACATTTGGATGTCTCCGTTGTATCCTCCAATACAAATCTGTGGCCTGATAAAAAGTATTAAATTGATTAATTAACAATAGTGATGAATAGGTAATTTATACACCGTAAAGAAAGAGAATACTTACTGATTCTCTTTCTTTACGGTGTATAAATTACCTATTCATCGCTATTGTTTCTTTAGAAACACCGACGCAGCCCACACTAGTTTACGGCTAGTTATCATCTAATTAATTAACAGTTTGTTGCAGAAGTCAAGCTAAGTAATCTTCTATCCCTGTCACCGCCAGTTATTATCATGTGGTCTATTATTTGTTTTCCACTTACTGTGATGAATGGCATGCAATTGCATGGACAGGCATGTCGTGTTCCTTGCGCACCCACTGTAACAAAACGAAAGATGTCAAAGACAAAGAACTTGGAAGGTCAAAGACTTATGTCGGTAGGATTTCTAGTTGTGGATAGAATATTGCGCTCCATGGGATTCCTGTGGATTTGGCGGGAACTTTTGTACCAAACGCGCGCGCTCACCCTTCTGACTCTATCCCCTGCTACGTAACTACTTTACAAAGGGAACACAATTTCTGGAGTTCCTGTGGATTTCGCGCGCGCTCGTGATGTAAAATTTTTTTTTACTTATACTCATGTTTATTATCACCTGTAAGCTGTTGGTAGCTGGGGAAAAGAAGACCACGTTAGCACTTGTTGTGCCAATGATGAAGTCGTTCACTACAAAAGGAGCGGCATCCAGTGTAGAACTGGCTGCTAGGGCGATATTCTTAGCGTTCGATCTGTGGGGAAGATACAAATGAAGGGAGTGATGAAATCAACAATGAATCATGATGGTGATGATGATAATGATGATGATGATGATGACAATGATAGCCAAACACTGTGGTATATATTTTATTAATGTTGATGACTAATGACAATAATAATGATACAGATGATGACTGATGTTGATGATGATGGCAACTCATACTGTAAGACGAAATTCATTAAGGTCACGTGGTACTCACTGTGAGGGAGGTGGCTTAGAGAAGGAAAACGACACAGATTTCACAGCGCCAGCATCAAAATGTTTATACCTGAAATATTCATGACAAAAATAGTGTTAAATAGACAATATTATTATCCTAACCCAGAAACCTAACCCTTTCAAGGCGCGTGAAAACACACGATGCAATTTTTCATGCAATGTCGCAAAAATTAGGGGTCGCACGCAGCCTGTGCCCCGCGTACGACGCTGAAAAAAGTAAAAACGATTTCTACTTTTGCGATGTCGCGCGCGACGAATCTTACCTGGTCACACGGTGTGATCTAGCTTTTGCGACGTCGCAATAAAAATCGCATCGTTTGTCTGCGCTTATAGTTTTCTTCTAGAGATAGAGCGCAGGATTTTGCCTACCAGTTTGAGAGTCGTAGCTGTTGGTCAAGGAATCGAACATGGCCAGAAATATCTCCGGTTACAATATACCTGTAGGGCAGATCAAACGGATACATTTTTACGGTAAGTAATGGAGAGGGCTGATAGACCGACAAACAGTCCGGATGTGACGCAGGCTACTCATTTTGGAGAACAGCTAATCAGGATTGCGCTTGATTAATAATGACGGACAGCGTTTCGACCAATCAAAGTGGCTAATGCATGCAAACGGTATTCAAGTGGTTTCTCAAACATTCCTTGCATTCAATCACTTGACGGTGAAAACATGGCCGACTTGCTTCCGCGGCGTTTTCCGTAGAATTCGCGGTAAATAATTTGCAAATGTTTTCAAAATACTTTTGAAAAGCTTCAGTAACTAGAGAAGATGCCTTATACGGTAAGAGTAGGAGCTACAGCGCCATTTTATATTTCAACGAGATTCCTGTACGAAATATTTCTTCCAACTTTTGTTATCTGAAAGCATTTCAATCCTACTCGAGGTTCAATGAACGCTTTACAAAGTACAGTACTATGCAGTTTCATTTGGTACTTTTTCGGTATTTGACAGTTCTTGCAAATCATTGCCAGAGCTTGTCGCTGTTAGGACCAATTCAAACGGCCACTTCATAAACCGCACGCATGGAAAACAATGAATAATAACTATCTTTGATGTTATTAGGTTTGGCTCATGTGAAGTTCGATGTTTGGCCTTAGTCTTACAAATACTTTTGCGACAGGCGATCCTGATATTTTACAATACAACGCTCAACCTCATCCAATAATTGTTTAATATATAATGTTCAACATACTTTTCAATGGTTGTAAGCACAGTAATGGCCTTTTCCTGTAGCTTAACAATCTTGAACGCTTTTCGATTGCAGGGCAGATCTTTCCCAGTGTGTTCCCAGACAACAATGTTACCACAGCTGGTTGCCGTCAGGGCTCTGGTGGACTGGTATTGGAAGACTGACTCGCTGTATGAACCAACAGTTTTGTTGAAATCCTGTCAAGAGTCATCAGCTAGTGTAAGTGGGATTATAGTTGCTTTGGTTTGTATGTTTTAGGGTGAGGGAGGATTTGTTTTATTTGACAGGCAAAGACTACCATCTATCTTGTCTTGCTTCATGTTGGATGTTCCCTGCATCCCTCCCCATGGAAAATTATGGGGTAGAAATCTGAAGGCTTCTTGTTTTTCTACCTTTTTTTCCTGTTTTCCAGCCACATTTTTCATTAGTCTCTCAGTCTTACATCTGTCCATCCATCATTCCATATCAATCCATCCCATCCTACTATCTATCTCATTTATCCACCCATCTTACCACCCATCCATCTATTCAGCCACCATACATCAGTCCAACCACCCATTCATTCTATCCAACCATATATCCATTCATTCATCAATTTCATTCATCCCATCTATCCATCCAACCTTCCATTCAGCCTATCATCTATGCATCCATTCCATTGCACCCATTTATTTATTGATCCCTCCATTTATTTTTCATTACGATACTGATGGTTCCTTACCTTATCAGTCAAAGGTGGAGCAACATACTCTAACTTATCATCAACCTGAAGTATTTCAAAAATGTGTGAATGATTAATGGGGGAACAGTTGGATATTTTCAACTCATTATGTTTCACAAAATATTTGAAATAAGGCTGTCTTACCAGTGAATAGAAAATGACTTGTGATGGGCTGTTACTGACGAGTTGAGTGGTGTCCTCTGGGTTGAAAATGATGTATGTCTGCAAGGACAAGCACTCTATATCAACTAACAATTATTTGCACCTTCTATGAAAGACAGAACAGAAACAGCTGGGGGAAAAAACAGATAGCCATAATTCTTTGATAAGGGAGGACAAAACAACTGTGGATGGACCCGATTTTATCAATTTAGGTGGTGGGTACCGATACATACCCCCCTCCCCCTCAGAGGCCTATTGAGATGCTCAGTACTGGATGCCTATAGTGACAATTTCTATGCGAAAATGTGTATTTTAGCACACATGCAGAAGGACTGTGCATATACTTCTGCAATTCGACTTTTAGCTTTGGAGATATTTGTGGACAAAATCAAAGATTTCATTTCCAGAGGTTGTGGGTACCAGGTGATAACACTGGTACCCAATTGTTTTGACCTCTTCCCTAATTCCTCTGATTTCCCATGAGGAGGATCAGTTACGAGGATCAGTTACCCCAATCATCCAACCAAAAACATACATTAACCAACAGGAAGTGGGTTTCAAAAATTGATTTTTGTTGAAGGTTTTCTGGTAGATACATGGGTGTTTGGATTACATCATGGTCATGATATGAAAACAAACCCTACCTGCATTCCAAAGTCACCATCTAAAGTAGCAGAACAGAGAGGTGTGTCACCATTGGATGTCCAGTCCCATACTGATACAACCTGAAAAAATAGTGAAATATGTTTGTAGGTTTGTTGTTAACTTTAGACCTCTTTCTAATTTTTTTCCATACCTGAGGTAGTGTACTACTAATTGTTGTGATATACTTGGCATCTGGGGTCATTCCAATAGCAATGCATCCACTCTCATGAGCATCAAAGATGGTTTGTACAGGGATTCTATTCAGACATACAACACAAGACTCTACTTAATATTCAAATGCATTCAACTACAGGGATCACAATTTTTGAACCTTGTAAAGGTTCTAACACTCTTATGTGAAAAATCATGAGATGGTCAGCAACAACTTCTGTAATATTGTGTACAACAAGTTTCATGGGGAATTCATGCTGGAATAATTTTGTTTTTTTGCGATGTGTAACTGTCTGATTGTACTAACTCTCACTTTTTGTTGGCAATTTTAAACATGCTGTAAAAGGGCACACCTGCATTATACACTCCCATTAAAAATCCTCAAGTTGTGGCATCATTCAATGCTTTTATTTCATCTACTAACCCAGTAAATGAATCCCATATGATAACCATACTGTTAGCTCCACTGTCAGCAGTAGCAATCCAGCGTTTGTCTTCACTTGCACATATACATGTTATTGGATTGCACTGAAAAAAATAAGGAATATTACTAGTCTAGAATATTAATTTTCAAATCAAGGGCTACACCCACTTTCAAGGGTGCTACACACTCCTTGAGCAACAGAACTTTTAAGAATCAAGAATCATGAATAGCAATAACAGAGCAATGATGGCATGAGCACAGTTCATGTACATGCTGACACTACTCAGCATTGCTGTTCTTGCTAAATGATCAAGGGTGGATCCAGTGGCAGGGTCAGGGGGGGGGAATCCAGACCCCTTATCATACCTAAGATTCCATTGTTTGTTTTATGCTAAAATTTAGCTTTGTCACATTTGAAGTAAAGTTTGTACAAAGTGTACATTTGGACCAACCTTCCCTCAACAAATTCTTGAGCCTGCCCTTGAACATTATCACATAATTTCAAGTTCTATCAAGAACAGCAACAACAACACCAAGAGCAATGAGGTACAGTTAACCTTTTTGAATATGTATGTTTCACATCATTATCCAGCATTATCATACTGGTCTTCCCTGGTCTTGCCATCTGTGTAAAGTGTCTTATGTTTAATAATGGAGTCAAGAATAGGTTCATATACTAACATGTCCTTGTAGAAGCCTTTGCTTATTCTCTTCAAAGTCATACAGAACTCCAGTGTGGGCTGTTACATAGAATATCATCTGAAAATATCAAATGGGAATGGTTCAAATGTTATTAGATTTGAAGGTCTTGGTACAATATGTCCTTATCTTTGCCGGTATTAAAAGATGGCTGGAATATCAAGTGATGAGAGTACGAGGATATATATTATCTATTCGAAGCAACAGAATCATTGATTTTGATCAAGACAGGTCGAAGTACTTTTAAAATGAAGAAAAACATAGTATTTAACTGACCTTCTTGTTGCCCGCGGATAAGTTTATAACTGGTACATTTTTGTTCAAGCCAAAAGACCAACACATATTCTACAAAATGATCAACATTAAAATCATTAATCACAACAAGATCAAAAGGAATCCCTTTGATGAATGTTCGTCCCCACCAGAGCCGAAGGTGATACTTTAGGCATCGTTTCTTCATCTTCTTGTCCATCTTCATCGTCGAATATTCGCGCAGCGCTGGCACTAGCCACCCTCGATTGGGCCCCAGATCTTTGTCCTTCTTCGTCCATGATTTTTATTCTTTTGGGGGCTTAATTACAAGATTTTAGCGGAGAAAACCGAAGAAATCCAGTGGTTTTGATCCTTATTTTTCTTTGTATCTCAAGCTTTTCAAGTTGCTAAGCACCGTTATGTGCCCGCAATCCAGTCCGCTGATATACACACAGGCAACCCAAAGAAAATATTGCCCTAAAATGTTCAACCCTTTCATCAAAGACTGAAAACTTTTTCTAAATTATGGGATTTCAGTTTCCAAACGCTTCAATAGTAATGTTCTTTTTTTATTTATCTTTATTACAAATTTTATAACAAATTTTGGTGAATCAACAAAACTCTGGGGAGGGGGTACTCTAAACAACAGTTATCCATTTTCCATTTTTTTCGGACTATCTAAATGTCATGTACGGGCTATCTATTTTTCGTCAACGTCGGCAACCGTAGCACACCGTGTAGCCTGTCTCATATACAATGCGATTCTGATTTTTTCTGTCATAGACAGGG
>OCZR010115497.1:2256-13017 GCA_900234385.1 Anemonia viridis | reverse complement strand
ACGTACTGTAAGTCAGTACCGTATGTTTCCCACTCATACGATAACCATTCTTATGGGAAGACATTTCAATGTTACGGCATGTCGTACCGTGTACGTACTGTAAGTCAGTACCGTATCTCTCCCACTCATACGATAACCATTCTTATGGGAAGACATTTCAATGTTACCGCATGTCGTACCGTGTAGGTGCTGTAAGTCAGTACCGTATGTTTCCCACTCATACGATAACCATTCTTATGGGAAGCCATTTCAATGTTACGGCATGTCGTACCGTGTACGTACTGTAAGTCAGTACCGTATGTTTCTCACTCATACGATAACCGTTCTTATGGGAAGCTAATTCAAGTTTTGTCACTCCTTCCTTCCAGGTTTGTCCATCTATATCTTCTATGGTATCCGACATAGTGTGGAAGGTTTATCAGGCGATGATGACCCGGATGGAGGCAGTACTCATGGTGAATATATCGTGAACGACAGCCCAACCGTCAGCCAGAAAATCAAACCAGTCCAACCAAAACAGACCAAGACAGAAGAGAAAGCACCACTAGAGGATAGTTTCCAGGACACCCCGGCTGATGAGGCCGCGAAAGAGGCTGGTAATGAATAAATTATTTATTTCGTTTGGGGAAAAATTGAATAATCTCTTGTAGATTCTAGCCATAAAAAGGTATATAAATTTTGCGACTTTATTTCTTTCTTTCTTGTTGAGGATGGATTTTTTATGTGATCATCTGCGGCAGCCATTTTGGAGGACATATATCTGATAGATAAATTAATGTCTTGGTATGAAAATAAATTTAATTTCACCGATGAAGAAAATAAAATTCTGTTCTCCAATATGGCCGCCAATTTTGAGGCATACATGGGGTATTTTAAAATATTAATTCAATATTAATGAACAGTTGTGTCAGGCGAAGGAACTTAAATTGGTCACCCTGTCGTTATTGTGCCACAGGGATACCATAACACTAGAATCGAATATCTATTTGGGTATTATAAAATAATAAATGGTTTTTACTAATGCACAACGAAAAGCGCACGAATGTCGGTTCGGAAAAACGAATTACGAGAAAAATTATTTAAATGACGTAAGAATATATTTTAAAGAATATAAAATTGAGAAGCAAAATATTTTCTTCTCGACCAACCTGAAGGTATATATATATTATTATTTTTATTTGGAGCAAGGTAGAACTCTACTCTAAAAGTACCGAACAAGAAGCTCTGTTCATTCCTATGAATGTCGACGATCATGGTTTTATCTCCTGAGCCTCCGATGATTTTGGCTTGCGCCAGGTAGCATGGCAACCAAAATGTTCGCAGGCTCAAGAGGGGAAAAGTCGTCGTCTTTTTGTTATGCCGTCCAACTTGGCGCTCTCATCTATTGTATATTTCATTCTTGGGTTCCCGAGGTTTTTTTCGCAGTTGAAAGAGAGCAGCCAAACCACGTAGCGAGTTATCGCGGCCTGCTTCGCCGCTTTCTTCAATTTCAAGAGAAATGCCCCTCTATCTGGAACCCAATGAAAGGGATGATTGAAAACCACTCATAACTAATGTCGTGAAACCGGGTCTTTGTTAAAAATATTGGGGATATATGAAAATATATTTGCATTGGAAATATGCTTGTGTCTATATATACTGTGATATAAACACTCTAGGAGCTGTAAAGCACTCGAGAACTCAAAGAACCACTCGGCTACGCCTCGTGTTTCTCTACAGCTAGCTCCCAGCGTGTTCTATCACAGTATATAGACACACGCGCCGAATTATTAATAAATGGTAAATTTATAATTCACGCGCAATTCAAATTAGATTGTTTTCAATTCTGATTGTAAATAAATGTACGTTTTATCATAACCTTACACCATGGCAACTTCTAGAATTTACTTTTCCCGACCTCCGATCATACTGGTAGATTTTGTGCACGGAAGCGAAAAAACCATAAGCAGTGCCGCGTTTGTAGTTGTCTGGGCGGGTTGCAGAAATACAGAAAGCGCGCCATTTTAGAGCCACAGTTTGAATAAATCATTCAAGGGAGAATTTTGGATTGCCATCTTATGTCAAAATTCTTTATTTTTGTTAAACTTATTCTGTTTATCATTCATTGGTTTCTAAGTATTTCATTTATTGCGTATCAGAGAATAAATTTCTCTATTAAACCAATATTCAACATTTTGGTCCTTCATGAATCTGCTTCAACATCACAGACATTCGGGCTTTTGGTTTCCAAGTCAAAACCGAACCGTTTTATTTTAATAACTTAAAAATGCGTCATGTGTCGCAGAAATGTGAAGCGCGGCAATGATGAATACTGAATTAGCTGTAGATTGTGAATTGGTCCCAGTCTCGTTCCCAGAGCCCTTATTACTTACCGCGCATGATCGTCGATATATATAAATTTAGCATACGAGCATGCGCAGTAAGTAATGAGGGCTTTGGGAACGAGATTGAATTGGTAATGGTAATTGATCTTAAGGGATACTAATCTAGAATACGAATAAACACGATAAAATACATGCGTCCAGGGAGTATTGAACCCTGAATTAACAAGATTGAGGTTGTAAAAATATAATAAATGGGTTGTAAAATGAAAGCGTTTTTTTTCATATTTAAAAGAGGGTTGCAAGGGTTTTCCCGAGCTCGCGCACCGAACCTCATCGTATGAGTACAAGGATTGTCACATGAACCTAGATTTTGCGACGCCGCATACAAATTCGCTTCGTGGCTGCACTTTTACTCTTTTTCTTCAAAATCGCGCGCAAAAAATTCCGTTTATGGAGTATCTAACTACTAGAAATAAGCTTTATTCGTTCTGCAATCCAACACTCAATATTGTTGCGCGTTGCTGCGCACCACTGTATTGGTCATATTACTGCATCTGGGACTGAAAGAACATTCTTCCTCAATCTCGTTCCCATAGCCCGCGTTCCTCTTGGACAGCGAGGAACGCGGGCTCTGGGAACAAGATTGATTCTTCCTATTACTCATTTTCTTGGGATCAAACTGAAACCTTTTCGGACTTTGAAATTTACAGATGGAGAAAAACAAATCCACGCAGTTTCATAAATAATTGAATTAACATCAAGAGACGTCAACTTTACTTCAATTAGAAAGTGCTCTATGTACAACTAATACAAAATAGTAATATTCAAACAAAGATTGAATTTCAGATGTTTTTTTTCTGTACAGACTTGTCTTAAGACCTTTTCATCACTAGGTACATCAAATGCCTTCGGAAGCTTGTTCGGGGGTTAAATTTTACAGGACAAATCGAATAAATGGGCCAAAATTCTACTTAGGCATGTAACAGCCTAATAATGGAAACAAACGAGGGTGAGGAAGTCTATTTCCATACGCTTTGCCCTTGAGTATGATTTCTTTCTTTCTTTGTTTAGCAGGATTTCATATCAAAAAGGTCAATATACTGTTAATATATAAAGTATTTTTTCAAGTATAGCCTGCGTTGCCGGCGGTCTGCGGTTGGCGAAAGAAAAGTTTCAAGCGGGGAAAATGTGTTCAACAAGGAACAAATTATTTGCGAGGCTATCTATCCACTTTAGCTAGAACATCACAATATCATGCTTGTCAGGAGCTGAGACATTTTTTCGAGGAATTATTATTTTTCTGGACACAAACGCTGGGAATTAGATTTCATGTAATCTAGGCTATCTATGTCTTCTGGAGTGATCTCTTCCTCCATCATCTCGATCTCTTGTTCTATAGTCTACACCATTCCTGTGATAGTCAGCACTAGATTTCGATCGTTCTCTGTCATGTTTAGAATGGTATCTTTTACTTCTATCACGAATCGGGCTTCGGCTTCTATTTCGACTCCGGCTTCTCGCTATCGGAGATCGACTACGAGGTCGTGCTCTGGGTCGTCGGTCGTAAGATCGTTCTCGATTCGAGTAGATTATTTTGGACGATTTTTTATCGGGTCGGCGCTCACGTGAACGCTGTCGAGAACGATTTTTAGACGATCGTGTTGTACCCCGTCGCTTGCGATATTTATTTCCTTGTCGTCTTTGTTCGGGACTCTCGGCATCACTGCTTAACGAATCACTAACAGGGCGGTTATCAGGAGGACTGACAGATAAGCTATAGCTACGTGATCTACTGCGTGATCTACTGCGTGAATGGGATTTGGAGCGTGATCTTGAACGGCTTCTACTTATGGAACGGCTTTTAGTGCCGCTGTGATTGCGATTCCTTGGAGACCTGCTCCTTCTGTTTTGCCTGCTTGTGGGATTTCTAGAAAATCAAGATAAAGGGTTGATTTTAGCGACCAAGTGACCAAAGAGACGGGGAACTGGTCAAAAAAGCCAATAGCGACCTTAAGATTTGTAAAATCTACGACGGCGACGGCGACGTTCTGTTAATTGGAGATTTCATTCAAAACATTGTTAGTCAACTCATCCACATGGAAGACAGACTTTGATGGCGCGAAAACCAAAAGTAAAATTATTTGCACTTCCGGTTGACGCCGTCGTAGATTTTGAAAATCTGAAGGTCCCTAATTACTGACAGCGTACGACGTTGCGCGCTGTATTTAGACCACGGAGGATCCAACTTTTCACACCCGAATCTGCGCTACTTTTTAAAAACAAATTCTCAAACATTCACTATTACACTGCAATAATACTATATGGAAAACATGTAAATTTCCCCCACTGCAAATGTGATCGTGATCCGTGACCGTTACCGCGCCCTTTTCAGGCACGAAATATCTGCGCGTCTCACCCTACGAGCAAGCAACAACAACCCAAATACATCCCAAACATGTAAGTGATCTATACCCTGTGTTTTTAGTACGATATCAAGGCACGTTTAAACATTTTTCACCTGTCTTTTATTTCCGTCGATTTCTTGTCCTCTTCAGCTCTGGAAGATCCTTTTCGTTTCGTTTCCTCTCCTGCAGAGAAGGGAGAAACCTTACTGGGAGATGTTGTTCTTGAACCTAGAATTTGACCAGAAAGCATAGGTTATACTTTTTTGTGGCAAGAACCCGTGGTAAATTTTCGAAGTTATCAAGCCTAAAATCCCGCATGTTAGTGACTAGATGAAAAAATTGAAAAAGATACAAGGGAAGCTGGGGAAAAAACAGGAGAATAATAATAAAATAGAAGGGTAACAAATGGAAGAAATGGGAGGGGAAGAGGGAGGAGCAAAGTGAAGGAAAGAAAAGAATGAAATGAATGGAAGAATAGAAAAGTGAGAAGAATGGAGGGCAACAAGTGAACCAAATGTAGAGGAAATGAGTGTCATATTCTACCTGGTCTAGAGTCAGAAGGTGTTGGTTTATTAGATGATTGGTTTGTTGAAGTCTGGGATTTCTCTTCAGTAGATTTCTTCTTTCTTTCTTCAATTTCTGCTCGTAGTTCTGTAGTTTTCTTTAACAGCTCGTCTAATGTAACCTAATAAAGTTAAGGCTTTTAGTATTATACATACAATTTTAAATTACCTGGTGAAATTTTGGTTTTCAATGATGGCAACAAATCATTGAAACACCATGATCAAGACAGCAGTTTGCAACATGGAAATTGGGCAATACACTCTCATGAAGTTTCATCATTTGTGAAGGTACTAAACAACTTGTTTGGTTGACAGCACTGGTGTATTGTCCAATTTCGGTCTCAAATAAATGGGTCAATTTGCAGGGTCAATTTGTAGATTATAACTTGAAGTATAGATCTCACATTTGTTTCTTTTCATTACCTTTGGTTGGTTGTAGAGCTCAAGTGTTGTGAGGCTGATTTCCTGTAAAAAAAAAAATTCTACAGTAAGTATTGAACTGACACATCTTTGTTTTAAAATTTTGATAATATAAATACCTCCAGGTCCTTAAGAGTTGCATCAAAAAGTTCAAACCAGTGTGGTTTGTTTGGAAGGCAGATCTGAATCAAAAAACAGCAACAAAATTAAAAAAAGTAATACTTTTACCTGGATGAAAAAAATTATTTTTTGCTTCAACAAATTGAGTTAAAAATATTTCTTATATAAACTATAGTGTTTTACAAGGATTTCCCACTGAGAAATTTCGTATCTCAGCACATGTAAAGATACAATATTTTTCACATGTGAAATTATCAACCAATCAGATTTGAGTATTTTGTGACGTTATTTTTGTTTTTTTCATTTGTTATATAATCAAAAGAAAAATACATGGATGCTTGGAGTTATGGAATTTATCTTCTTGTGTTCAAATTTGATATCTCACTCGTTCGCTGCGCTCACTTGTGAGATATCAAATTGAAAACTCGAAGATAAATTCCATATCTCCCCACACCCATGTATTATTCTCTATATATTACACCAAGACAAATAATTTTTTTAGCACATTTCCCTGAACCCAGTGAACAATAACTGTAAATTATAGATCAGCAGTTCATTAATTTTGTCACCTGTCAAACCCAAATGGCTTGTTGCATGTTCAGAGAAGGGGAATCAGGCAAGTGGTCAATTTTAGGAGACCTTCGTCTGACGACTGGTGCTTAGTTCTTATTTGCAACCTTGAATTTATTTATCATAATAGAATTCTGAGAACAAAATATACTTCATTATAAACACCTTAAGTTTTCTGGCAGACAGGAAAATACAGGCACATGCGATGGTCTCAGGAGGGAAGCGGACAAACACATTGGTCCGTAAGCTATCATTCATATAATTCCTATAAGAAGTTAAAAATCAGTTTGACGTAAGATATAGGGATGAATTTTACAATTTGCCACAGAAGAAAATGGATTGCAGGTGGTGCCCCAGGGTTCAGCTTTGGGACCTCCATATCCCGTGATTAGGGTGTTAGTTGGTAGTCTCCCGTGGTTCCAGTGGATTTCTCAGGCTTACTTTACAAATGTTTTTTATAATAAACAATTTATCTTGAAAAGCTGAATCAGAAAGAAGCTTATTCAACTTACCAAGCCAATTTTGTTAATTCTTGGTTATTCTCACATTCTAATATTTTCAAATAATTAATAATAATCTGGAAGAGAAAGATTACAACTGAATTAATAAAACAATTTATTGTTACTGAGGATCAGTATATGAACTTTGGAGCAAGAAATTGTAAACAATCTCAAGTCTCAATAATAATATTATTGAAAGACTCCCACTAAGAGTACATAAATTGTTGTCATCTTTAGTACAATATCTCACCTTGTGAGGATGTTTAACATGCACACAGAATCCAAGTTCCTGTTGATAAATTACAGAATAAAAAGCCTTGGTGAATAAAGTCATTCTGAATTATGTATGGTGATGGAGATGACACAGCCTGGGTGATGATGATGATGATATGCTATGGTAGTGATGGTGATGATACATGGTGATGATGATGTTATGATGATGATGATGATATGTTATGATGGGGATGAAATGATGATGATGATGGTGATGATGGTACATAATCATGGTGGTGATGATTGTAATGATGATTCATGCAAATTATCATTATAAACAGCAAAGATGATGATGATGATGACACATAATTCATGATGATTGTAATGATGATGCTTGCTGACAGAGGTGACTCTCTTTCCATGGCAGTTGACTACTCTCGGCAAGCCCAATTCCTTGGCTATATATTGCCTCTGCTAAACCTGACTAATATCTTTACTTAGTACTAACCTTTAGAACTCTTCTCTCTGCTTTGACTACCAGATTCTTGCGATTAAAATATGTATTTCCCATGTACTCCATATGTTGTATAGTCCTGTAGCAATAAATATTTCATACTATACATGAAGTTATGTATCAATAAGGGTTTCTGCATCACTGTTCCTTGTTACCTCCAGCCTGCGGCAAACTTGCACTCCAACAATCCCTTGTTGCAACCTCTGGTATTTATACAAATCTAAGAGTTATATCTCTATTACTAACAACTATGTAAAGCCATGGAATGTCTAATGGTTTTACAAGAACAGGTAGATTTTGATGAAGTGCTATATTCTCCTAAGATATCATTGAAATGTGAAAGAGAACCTAGAACTTGGTCAAAGGTTCTGACTTGTTCCTGCAATGATTATAGAGATCTTGGATAAAACTAACAGAAATTTTCTAAAATCCTCTGAAAAACATTGTCATCTTTCTTGGTTTTAAACCGAGGGCAAATAGAATAATTCTTTTCAGCATTGGAATTATCATCAGGATAAGTGAATCCACTGTGATGACCATCAAGATTGGAGATCTTTTCCCTAATAAAACAGAAGAGATGTCAGGGCAACAACTAGATCAACAACAACAACATTGAACAACAACAACAACAATAAGACCAATGAAAACCTTAATCCTGGCTTTGCTTGATCACCAAACAATTGGTGGTATTTCTAATGGAATATAGAATGTCCGACAGACAAATTTGACCTTACAAGTATTTCTAGCAGTTGCCAATTTTATTAATATACTCTTTATTCATTCTAAGACAGATATTTCAAACTTCTGAAGTTTCTATTTTTCATCAAGAAAACACACTTTAGCTTGTCTGGCTTGGCGATGGTTACTAATAAAGTAAGACAATGAATTCAGGATCAGTTTACATCAGTGTATAGGTGTGCGCTTCGTTTACATCGAAAAAAAATTATTTCAAGCTATGATAAAAATGATTACCGGTTTTTTCGATCCACAGTCTTTTCAATTCAGGCTTTTTCGATCCACTTTTGGTTAATTCGATCCATCTCCAGAATCATCTGATTCACCTCATAGTTTTGTATCGCTTTTGAAGTTAAGCTTCTTTTCAGGATTAGATATATTAAATATTTCATAAATATCACAGAAAAAGTTCGTAAGATTGAACCTTATCGTGTTCCAAGATTACTGTTATCGCTTATGAAGTAAAGCTTTGATCGTTTCAGGATAAATATGTTCGTTAGCTCATATCTTTGCTTCTAACTTAAAGTATTTAGAAAGAAGAATATGTTTTCTACCCTCATGACCGTTCCATAACAAATAAAGGAAAGCAGATAAAGGAAATATTGCTAAGACTAAAGTTTAAGAGGGAACAATTACTGTTGTGTGACAAGCGTGTTTGTGTGTATTACCGTTTCGTATAAACCGACATTAACGGCAAACGATTAATTCCTGTGACCAAGTACAGTATTGCCGACCAGAGGGAACCAAACATACATTTACTGTTAATTTTCTTAAATTAAAATTGTTAACTTTTCAGATATTGGTAAATGTGATGAGTTCTTGTCATTTATGAGGTCATTTTTATCAAATCTTGAAATTTTCGAATATTTCATTTCAAAATGTAAACAAACTACATCATTAGGTGTCCACCTATTATTGAAGGAAAATTGTTGGAAAATGATGATGGTGATGATGGGGGTAATGGTGATGATGACAATGGATGACAGTGATGATGGCAATGAATCACAGAGGATAATGATAACTTAATCTAATTAGTACATTTTAATTTTATGGTGGTGATGATGATGATCCTCATCATCATCACAGGTGGCAAATCCTATAACATTAAAGTGCAAGGCCAAAACTCGTGTGGATTTACAGTGAGGACACACTAGCTGGGGCCACTTGAGGAAAGCTGACCAATCAGATAACACCTAAAAACAATGACATTCCAACAAAAACTGTCTGGGCCAATGAGATTTGAGAATTCACAACTCGAATTAGTACAAAGTTTTGCTCTGGAATTTTCTATATTATCGTTTGAAATTCGTGATTTTTCATATGCAGGAGGACAGAAAAATATTTACTTATAACATTTTAGGATAATCAGACCTTTCACAATGGGTTTTTTTAACAGAGATTAAACTCATATTCAATGCTGTTGTGTGTTCTGTTTTCCATGTTTGTTTGATTTATGCGAAAGGACTGTGAGAACGGGATGATCTGATTGGCTAATACTGTTATCTGTCTAACTGTCCCAGTTAGTGTGTCCTCACTGTAAGTGTAAAGTCAATTACACAACATGGTTGAATCCTCTTAGGGTCATTTATTATTATTTTCATTACTGAAGAAACTTGAAAAGAACTTAGAAACAGCCTAAACTATTGACAATATGATTATGCTTTAAAACTTTATATAGAAACAAAGTGTTTGATGCACCAGAATGTTTATTATTTATTAGGATTTATAGATTAAGAATTACTGATATAAAGTTGTACCAGTTGAAATCAATACGACTTTAACAGCTCTATGTGTACCTTTTAGGGGTCATTTTTTAAAGCATACTTTCTAGAACTTGAATAACCCATTAGTACATGTATGTGATGCTCTGTATGGAAATTTTTTGTTTACAAGTCAGTTTTCTCTTGGAAAGTGAAATAGTTAACAGACACCATAACTTCCATATTGTCAATATTTTAACAGTATGTGTTTGATAAAAGAATGAAGTAATAGATTAGTGTATTTTTACAGATTTGATGCTAGACGGAAGCTTTCGACTTTTTGATTTTCTTTGATCGCTTTAGACCAACTTCGACAACTTACTTTATAACCATGGATGAAACAAACAATGATAACAAGGTCCCTTCAATTTTATATTCATATTATTACATTCAGTGGCATAGATTTATCTCTTATATAGCACATAGAGAATTTGTCTGCGCATGACTGTATTTTTGGTTGGAATCTGTTTTGAATGTCGACCGCAGGAATTTTTTGTCGCCGTGGAACTTTTGCTTGGTGATCTCTTTCTTGAAAATCATGATAAGAATTTCTCTGGGGCAGGGTGTAAAAGATATATTTTTTCGAGTTTGAATTCATGACAACGTCGCGCAGAAAGCTAGTAAACAAGGTGAAATA
>OCZR010114731.1:6215-17252 GCA_900234385.1 Anemonia viridis | reverse complement strand
GTCTGTCTGCCTGTTTGTTTGTTTGTGTGATTTGGTTGTTTGTTTATAAATTTTTCTGTTGTTTGTTCCTTTGTTTGCTTATTTGTTTGTGATTTATTAAACAAATATAAAGGAGTGAAGACAACTCTGTTCTTGTTGAAAGAAATGGTAATGGCTTACTATCAAAAACAAAATTCAAATATAAAAGTCTGTTACACCATTATTAGCAAGATACAGTTGTACTCATCAATTTCTTGATTTTGTTTTGTTGTTGTTATTGTTGTAGTTGTTGTGAGCTAAGCAACAACAGTTAACGGCTAAAAACCTACCTTTCCTGATGAAAGAAAACTGACATTTTGTAGGAAAGCTCTCCGTGGCATGGCAATACTGCCATTTTCGTACACCCTTAGCCCAAAAGGTATGTCTGGATCAGTAACTTCTACCGAAAAAGCCTGCAAGTATCCAACATGTAGAAATCCAGATTTGTCGCCGTACAGCCTGCCAATACGACAAGTGACAGGTGATGTTAGGGAACCTAGTGGCATGACCGCTAACTGTGCAGAACCTTTAAGATGGACTTCGTCAAAGTTGTAGTCATTCGTTCCAGATGCTGGTTCAATCCAAGTTTTAGAACTTTCCAGAGTTCTATGTGCATACCTAAAGGGAAATTAAATAAGCATATTGCTTGAGTAGATGTAGTATCTGGAAGTCTTTGACAAACCTGTCATCAGCATGTGATTCATTTCCATTTCATCGTGAAAAAAGCTGATTATCGTGTATCTAAATATTACCTTTCATAGACATGTTGACCTTCGACATAAATCTCCACTTCCGACAAAGCCGCATAACTCCCCTGATATGCTTTTAGTTCAATAGTTATCCTTGTGGCATTCCTACGGACTGGAAGGTCTATATAAGATCCCTGAATACATCCATTTGACATACGCAAGAAATTCGAGGTCACTGGAACAGTTGTTGCGCCGTCAAACATAGACACCTTGAAATAAATGAAATCTATTACATTATATGAAAGCTTTGAACGGCTCTAGAGAACTGACTGTTCGTGTCTTTATATCCGGCTATGTTTTGGTTTAAAACAAAAACTCTCCTTGCTAATAATAGATATGCGCGCTAGTACAACTTTGTCAAATTAAGCTGTTTCATTTCATATTTATACTGCGCAATCTGCAACAAGTTACTGCCCTAAATTAATGTCACTTAAACTGTCTGTTTCGTTTGTTTTGTTTATGTCAGACATGTGGCTAACAATTCAAGTATAAAATGTCGATCTAGATATTTCACTGACCTTAAAATCCGTTTTAAAGTTGCATGATGGGAATATTCTGATATAGTTGATAAAGAGAGATCTTTTTAAATTGAAGTTGAGATGCGCAGAGCCACAAGCACTTAAGAAGAAATGGCATGAAGATGTAGAGTGCGTCTGGTCAAACAAGTGTGCGAGCGAGTAGCTTTGGCATGAGTAGCAGCTTCCGCATGGATGCAGAAAGCATCCTGTTGTTACTGACACGCCGTTCGCTGCAGTATATGTTAAGCTACGATCTGGGTTTCCACCAGCCAAGTCAAGTCTTTGTGCAAGATGGGGAATCTCGTCATCCGAAGACAACTGTCCTTTGTTGTCAATCTTTAGGATAGAATAATTATTGTCGGTGTGTTTTAAGTATACAGTTCCAGATGCACCAGGTTCGCCCCCAGATGTGGCTGATCCCCCGTATACATCAAGCTTTCCTCTGTAAGGATGATGCGTTATCTTATTGCTATAATACACAGCAATTCGACCTCCAGCACCTCCTCCTGAACCTGCATTGGCATGACCACCTAGACATTGGATAGTTCCTGTGTGACCTCCAGAAAAGACTTGGGTTTGGATGAGGATACTACCGCCACTACTTCCACCACTGTTCGTATTTACGTTTTGGGCGTTAGCAGTTATTTTTCCATCAACCTTGAAAAAAAGATTGAGCACTTCAATTGGTTGCAAAGGAACTATAACGACATTTTGTAAGTTTTCATCTTTATGGTGTAATTTATGTAGCCATGACGAAGGATTTAATAGCTCTTTTTATATTTATATAGCGTAAATAGGATAATTAACACATTGGAATAAAACATGTTGATAACCATATAATGTAAGCATATTGGTTAAGAAAGGGTGTATATGCCATCATATACGCATATATGCTATATTATTTATTTACTAAAATATATTCTATACTCGAAACTCGATTCCTAATTGTTCTCATAACTATGTTTTACGATTAGCAACTTGGTACATACTCACCTGTAAGGTATTCCTAATCGTTAAGTTCACTATCCCACCGCCAGCACCACCATTAATTCCGTTGCCACCTGAACCAAAGTCGTTCGGGTAGAATAAATTTCCGTAAGGCAAGCCCTTTTTGATACGGCAAGTATTTATCTTAACTCTGGTGTCACAGGTCGGTCTACCACCCATACCACCATGGCCAGCTCCACTTCTCCTCCAAGGAACCATCTGAACGCTTCCTGGGCCTTTCTGAGCTACGTAACCACCAAAACTGCTGTTTACTATGCCACCGTCATCCACTGTCATGTTAACAGCAATTAATCGCATATGCTTTGCCTTTATCAATGCTCCGCCCTCGACCAAAAGGATCTTACTCTCAATGGTGTAATAATCGGAATGATAATTGGGCATGTATGCCATAATTTTAGAATAGGCCATGACACGCAAGGTCTCATTAAAAGCGTAATGCATTCTTGGTTCCATGCCCGTAGATCCGGTCATATAACAGTGCAGAATTCCACCGTTCAAGATTGTCAGGTTTCTTATATTTGCAATAGTTCCTTCAACATACATATTTATACCATTAATTTCAGATACGTGTGCAAGACCAAGATAGCCCCCTACATAAATATAAGCAGTGAATGGGATATCTAGGAACTCCCTTTTGAGATCCATTTCTTGATTCCTTGTAATGTGAATGGTGCCAGTTCGATCACCGATCATGTATTTGAAATGCAAAATTACACTTTTGTTTGCTAGATTTGATTCAATGGCCAAATGTGCTCCACCGTAAATCTGAAGTTCTTCAAAATAGAATATGTGAGATTTATTTGCAAAGTGATGAAGTCCTGATTCAGGCAAAATCCATGCACGACATCCATCTTCGGATAGGTTGGAGTAATCGGATATTTTATGTTTGAGTGGATGCTGACCACCGTTGTCAATGAGTAGTGTTCGATGGGTGTAAACCATGTGATACAAGAAAGTTGTTCCAGGCCCACCAGCTTCGGTATTGCTAGCGCCTCCTTTTGCACCCCCTCTTGCGTAAAAGTTCCCTGAGTAGGTGGTATTGTAGGTAAAATAAACTGCAATTCTACCACCAGCACCGCCACCTGAATTGGATCCACCAGTACCACCATTGACATTAATATTTCCAGTTCCCTTGATAATGTAAGAGTGAATCCAAATGCTACCACCGCTTCCACCTCCGCTATAGTCACTGCGTCCATGAAGTCCCTTGGCAGTGACTTCTCCATCAATTATAAGAGTGTTGGTAACATTGAAGTACAGTACACCTCCTCCTTGCCCTCCAAAGACACCACCGCCACAGCTTCCGAATCGTAATGGTTCGTAAAGGTTTCCATATGCTATGCCAACGACCCTTGCAGATGAACCACGACCAGCTCGTCCGCCATGTCCGGCTCCCGATGATCCAGTTCTAGAAGACGCACCCATGCCCTGATTTACTATACCATGTATACTATTGGCAAAATACTTGTGAGTAGTATTGTAGCCAAGCCCATCAGTATTTATAAGCCCGCCATCATCAACAGTAACATTTTCCGCGATAACACTGAGCTTCGTGCTGTGTATAACGCCCCCGCCTTCTACAAAGAGAGCTCGCAAATAAAAAGCAACTCCGAGATGTTCTACGGGTGAACTCAAGGCTCTTATAAGCCCTCCATCTTGAATTCGTAAGGCATCAAAAGCATATGTATTGTTTGTTTTATTTACGGTTCTTGAATTCTCATTCAACCAAAGAACACCTCCGTGATTCACAGTCAAATTTTGAATATTAGATAAAGACCCTGTTAGATAGACAGTAACTCCCTGGATCTCTGTATAAAACGCAAGCCCTAAGTACCCGCCGGCATAGACATGGACATTGAATGGAAGGTCTATTTCTGGTCTATGTAGGTCCATAACCTGGTTATCTGAAATATGGACTGTCCCAGTCTTATCTCCTATCATATAAAGGAAAAACAACGAAGCACTTTCTCCTACAGGGTCTGTTAGTACTGCAAGATGACTCCCACCATATATTTGAAGTTCCTCGAAGTGAAAATTTCCAACGGTTTTAGCGAAAGGATGAACAACAGACTGTGGCAGTATCCATGCTCGGCAGCCATCCTTAGAGAGATCGCTATATGTGCTAATTGCTGATGTAAGAGGCTTTTGTCCACCATTGTTGACTAGTAAAGTTCGATGTTCATGCTCCATATTGTAGAGAAACACCGTTCCTGGACCACCAGCTTCGGCTCTGCATAAACTTTCTTTCCCTCTTTTGCATCCAAGAGCAGCACCTCCTCTTGCCTCGTACACAAAGTATGTGGAAGTTTGATTATCTCTAAAGTATATAGCAATTCTTCCACCTGCACCTCCACCCCCTGGATTTTGGTTTGTTAGGGACCCTTTCCCACCATTGGCAGATATCTTGCCGTAACCCTTAATAGAATTACAATACATCCATATGCTTCCTCCACTACCACCACCGCTGCCAGGTGTAGGGCCGCTTTCGCCGTCTGCTGATACAATCCCATCGATGTCAATAACATCTGTTACATTCATCCATAAAACACCACCTCCATTACCACCGCGTCCCATATTCTGTCCTCTGCCTCCAACACTTCCAAACATGTCTGGCTGATATATATCTCCATAGGCAAAACCCGTAAGAGGGGTTCCTTTTGTGATGCTTCCTCTGCCCCCACTTCCTCCATGACCAGCCCCAGAGGCTCCACGAGAAGAATCCATTCCGTGTCCTGGATTAATAACTCCATAAATTCCTTTTCCTCGATAACCGTGTGATGAGTTATAACCAAGAAAGTCTGCAGTCAATGCACCCCCGTCATCTATGGTTATGTTTTCAGTCTCAAATATAAGACGAGGTGCTGTAACAAGACCACCACCCTCAATAAACATCGCACGAGTACGAATTTTAATAGCAGGATAAGTGATTGGCGACATTTCACCATGAATAATAGCGGTATCTTGGACACGTACCGTGTCAAATTCGAAATCATGAATCTTGGTGTTTGAGGTGCGTCCACCATGATTCAGCCACAATCTTCCGTTATGGTGAATAGTAACATTTTCGATATTTGCTAATACTCCTCGTACAATGATCTCAACATTGTGAATTTCTGTGTAGATCGCCATTCCTAAATACCCACCAGAATACACATGTGCACTGAAAGGCATATCAATTTCAGTCCTGTTAAGATCCATGACTTGCCTGTTTGCCACGTGGATCCGACCAGTACGATCCCCTATCATATGCTTGAAAAACAAAGAAACCGTACTTGCTCTGGAGCTGAAAAAGGATCTAGATCCTGGCCAGACAGCAAGGTGACCTTTACCATAAATCTGCAGTTCCTCAAAATGGAATTTACTTTGGGAATCGGCAAAGTGATGCAGCCCTGATGCAGGCATTATCCAAGCTTTTCCCCCTTCTGCTTTAACACGGTCGTACTTCATGTGAATATTTAACGGCCCTTGTCCGTTGTTATGTATGAGAAGTGTTCGATGATTGTAAAGCAGGTGATACAAAAACACAGTCCCCGGTCCTCCACTTTCCACATTCGCAATCCCATGCACAGATTCCCCACCAAATGCTTGATATCTGAAATATTGTGAGACATTATCTTGGTTATCTTGTGATATATTTTGTTAGTCGTTAACTAAATTTGACAAATATCGACTGTCTGATTAATCTAAGATAGAAATGACAATGAATTAATCATAATATTTCAAACCTGAAGTGTGAAAAAGTGTCATTTTTCTCGAAGTAAATGGCTATACGTCCACCGGATCCCCCTCCTCCATGATATCCGTATCTTCCATCCGAAGGTGAACCTCCACCGTCTGCAGTTATCTTCCCGTACCCTTTGAGGATTTTGCATACTATCCAAACACTACCGCCACTACCGCCGCCTCCTTGACTTAATCCATCTGCACCATTTGCTGTAACAAGTCCATCTATCTCTAAAAGATAGGTTACGTTGATAAGAATACGACCTCCACCAGTTCCTATAGTGAGAACACCAAAAAACCTTCAGTAAATGGTTCCTTGAGTAAAAGACATTTTTGAAGAAACATGTTAAAGATAAAACGTTAATTTAAGCACTGGTGATAGATAGGAAATGTGAATTTGAAACGAATATTATTAAAATACATTCCAAATTTTAGTTTCGGTATACAAAACTTTAATTTGGTTTTGGGAAAGGGTTTATTTCTGATCATTGTTCCTGAGAAAATCTTGATTATATATGGTTAGTGAAATAATATATATTAACCTGTTTTGCCGGCAGCTCCTCCTCCGCTACTCCCAAAATCATTTGGTTCATAAAGATTCCCGTAGGGTAACCCCACAAGTGGCATACTTCTTCCTCGTCCCCCAGTACCTCCATGCCCCGCCCCAGATGCACCTTGAGCAGAACCACCACCAAGACCTTTGTTTATTAGTCCATTCAAACCAATCCCTTGCCCATGGGAAAGCTTATAACCATTAGCGGCCACAGTAAGTATTCCTTTTGAGCTTACACTGACGTTTTGAGCTGCAATACGTAAGTCACTGCCCTCTACCTTTCCTCCGCCTTCTATGTGCAATACCTTTGTCGTAAGGTTCATCCCTTCGTGTGTTGCAGGATTTGTAATCATACTAATAAAACCCTTATACTGAACCGTTATGAATTCAAATTTGAAATCGTTTTCGTCGTGTTCGTTTCCTGTGCGTGAATTCTCGTAAAGATATATTGTCCCATCATGATGAAGGGTCAAATTGCGTACATATGACAGAACTCCATGTAAGTATATCGTGATGCCATGAATTGTTGTCACTGGAGCAAGCCCTAAAAACCCACCACGATATACCCTCACGTTAAATGGTAAGTCGATTTTTTCACGAACAAGGTCCATTGTTTGATTATATCCTACATGAATAGTTCCTGTTCGATCTCCAATCATGTGTCTAAAAAATATAGATGCAGAGCGATTTTCAGGATTGGTAAGAATGGCCAAATGGGATCCTCCATATATCTGAAGTTCTTCAAAATAGTAGTTTTGATCACCAGCCATTTGGTGATCACCAGATGATGGAAGAAGCCACGTTCTTCCAGGAGCTAGTGCAACATCAAAATAGCTTTTGATTTTATGGGCTACAGGTAAAGCTCGTCTCCCTCTGTTAGATATCTTGAGAGTTCGATGTTTGTATACGAGATGGTAAAAGAACATTGTGCCAGCACCGCCGCTTAGAGCACTTCCCATGCCATTTCCACCAAGTGACTCAAACGAGCCACTGTATGTTCGATTAGTTTTGAAGTAGATAGCTAATCTTCCTCCTGCTCCTCCACCCCCATTGACGCCGCGGCTAAAGATATATTAAAGATATATTAAAGATAATTTGTGAGGTATGGTTAATTACCTTTAATATTATTAATGATCAGTAACCACGAATAAGAACCACAAATAGAATGGATGGCAATAATGACCACATGTAAAGTGCTTATTTTAAGAAACTGGGGAAAAAAAGAATATTACTCACCTTCCATCAACAAAGCCATGACCACCATTTACCGTTACTTCGCCATAGCCCTGGATTAGATTAGTTTTAATGAAGATACTCCCACCACTGCCACCACCGCAATATATTCCTTGTGCATCCTCTCCATCAGCTTTTATTGATCCATCAATTTTCATTCTGCCCTCAATGGTAATGTTAATAATTCCTCCACCTCGACCTCCATTACTACCTCCTCCACGACAACCAAAGTGAGAAGGCTCGTACACATGACCATAAGCTATTCCAACGCGAGGTTGATTTGTTCCACTACCGCCATTACCGCCGTGACCCGCACCTGAAGAACCAGAAGCAGCATGTCCTCCCCCTAAACTGCACCTTAAATGGAAATGGACGAAGAGAAATTGACAATCATGATGCTTCGAAATACACAGCATATTGATCAGTCTCATGAAGACCTTTATACCGATATGACGGCCATCTTCAATTCTATTGTTTTTTAGTGAGAAATCATGGGATGCCGAGGGGGCAAATGCTATAGAAAATTTATAGTATGCAGAGCTTTTACGGGATATCTTTAATTGTTTTTATGCTGTGTTTTGAGAAACCTATCTAAATATCAATTGAATTTGGGGATGCCGAGGGGGCAAATGCCAGAAAATTTATAGTATGAAGAGCTTTTACGGTACATCTTTAACTGTTTTTATGCTGTGTTTTGAGAAACCTTTCTAAATATCAATTGAATTTGCTGGTATTTAGAGCCATATGTGAAACACCAAAGCCAAAAAATTATTGGAGAAATTAATCTCGCCATACTTTTCTTTATAAATATTTCTCATTTGCCCCCTTGGTATCCCATAATTTCTTACAAATTCAAAATGGCCGCCATATCGATAAAAAGGTCTATTGAAGAATACAAAGAACTTTTGTGTCTTTCTTTACAACATATTAAAAGCAGTTCTATCAATAAATTGAATTTACAAAAAATTACAACATACTTAGGATCGTGGAAATCAGCACGTACGATTCCAAGATCATCTACAGTCATGTTTCCAGATTTTATGATTATATTTTTCATATGCAATATTCCACCTCCCTTGACCGTTAAGTTCCCAGTATCAAAGGTCAACGGTTTACTGTCGGCATCGCTTAAAGAAGTCACCTCACCCCCGTCTGCAACGGTCATGGAGTTAAATTTATAGACGCTTTCTTTCTTGGCATGCCTTGTAGTTCCAGTGATACCCAAAAAGAGATGACAGCCACGTGATACGGTCATATGATCCAAGCCTAGGTAACCCCTGAATATATATTAAAAATATCATTATAATCAAGCAAAATTGATACGTTGACTTCTTATCGTTAGCAACGACAATACCTGGTCGTTATTCGTATTCCAAAGCACGCAAAGGTCGGTGGTAAGTAAAGATATCCATTCCTATGCAGGAATACATTTATTTCAAATTTTTCATGATCTGCAAACTGACCAACAACTGTTTGGTTTGGACCAACATGGAGCACACCAGTTCGATCCCCCACAAACTGGAATACCTTAAGACCTCGAGGCCTGAAGAAATAAATAAAAAATATTGCAAACCACTCACAAAATAAACAAGGAAGATCAAACCAAGATTCTCATTCCCGAATTCTTACATTAACGATAATTATGTGCTTCAATGGATGTCACCTGATGCAAACATTGTAACCGTGGAATATTAGCTTTACTAAATAGTACATTTCAATTGTAATTTATACAAATTCTATTGTTTTCTATTGTTTGATTAGCACTATTTTGTACTATTTAGTAAATGGTATATTGCTTGCACTCTATATTTTGTTTTGTTTTTGTTTTTGCTTCATAAGCATAAGACATAACTACAACTGGATATCGGGGGGTGGGGGATTGGCTATGGGAATGCGATGGACGATAGTTTTAGTTATGCACCTATCAAAGTAAACCCCGTGAGGGGGGGAGTGCGGGCAAAGAGTGGGGATTTGAGAAATGGGGATTACTTTGATAGGTGCATTACCAAAACAAAACAAAGCCTATTGTAAGTACCCTCATAGACAGGTAAATTTGTAAGTATCAACATTATAAAAATCAGCAAAAGCTATTTTATCGAATATTTCTAAAAAATTCCCACCGTTTTAAGTCTGGATGTAAAGCCAGATGCGCTCCTCTTATTATATGAACTTCCTCTAACTCATAATCGCCTTCGATTGGAAGTAGCCATGATCTTCCACTATCAATTTTATTACGAGAAACATCTGATATCTCTTGACTGTATGGAGCACGAAAGTTATTATCAAATATAAGTGTTCTATTTAAGACTCCGTGCTGAGTATCCTGCAAATAAATAAAGAATTTAATTACTTTTGAAATGTATGTTTAAACAATTTTAATCCCAGAGTCAGAAATAAACAATAATGGTATTAATATCAAGAATTCATCACAAATATGCGAGCTTTTGCCATTACGTATTAAAAAATCTTGGTTGGCAAGAAATTCAAATATGTATATGCACCTGCATGAATATTGTTCCAGCTCCTCCATTTCTATTGCCGGATGCATAACCTCCAAAAGCCTGTAGATTTCCAAACCACCACTCTCGGTCCTTCCAGTAAACAGCCATTCTACCCCCACCACCACCTCCTCCGTTACCGTTTGCATTTCCACCATTAACAGTTATAACTCCCGACCCTTCAAGACCACTGGTATAAACTAGTATGCTACCGCCGCTTCCTCCTCCAGAATTACTTCCTGGACCATTCTGGCCTCCTGCCGTTATCATACCTAACCAAAAGAAAAACATTCGTATTTCCTTTTCGAATAGCCTGCGTCACATCCGGAATTTTCTTCGTAACGAAGAAAATTCCGGATGTGACGCAGGCTATTTTCGAATAGCTTAAGATATTAAAAAAATGTCAATCACCTTCAACAATCAGTGTTTTTGATAAATCCAGTTTCAAAACACCACCTCCAGAACCACCTCTACCTCCTCCACTACCAAACGCCTGCGGCAGTCTGTAATTTCCATATGGAGAGCCTGTAATCTGAGTAGTTGTGCTTCGGCCTCCACGTCCACCATACCCTGCACCAGTTCCATATGAAATACTATCTCCAGCACCTGGTCCTTTTCCTAAAACATCAAACATGTTAGTAACAGTACTGCTGATATATAAAACTGTTTCTCAAAATCGCGACTTCCGATGACGCTCTTCACGCTCCATCATGACATTTTTGTATTTGCTCATTTAC
>OCZR010114502.1:33578-44076 GCA_900234385.1 Anemonia viridis | reverse complement strand
TGTAGCCGAGTGTCTCTTCGAGTCTCCTCTGTGTCTGTGTGTCTTCTATGTCAGTCACTTTTTTAAGAATTTTATTACGTTTCCCCTCGTATTCAATGCTTGGGTGTGTGTGTTTATCTTTCTTCACTCACGGTCTGTGTGAAATTTCAAACAGCATAAACTCCTAAGTTTTAGTGCGTGTTCTTGAAGGTGGGTGTGTGTCTGTCCATCCCTGCTTGTATCTGTGTGTGTCTGTCTTTGTGAAGTTTCAGCAGTGTGGGCTCTGAGTCGTTTTTGATGTGTGTCCATGGAGTGTGTGCCTGTGTGTAGTTTTCATGTCTATCGGCTGTTTGTAGTTTCGGCAATGCTCTCGGCTTAACTTTTCCGAGGTATTATTGACGACTCGACGCACTTTGCATTCCTGAAATAGGGTATTGGGTATTGGAAGTGGGTGGTTGCGGAACTGGGTGTCTGTCCGTGTTTCTTTCTGTCTGTCTGTGTTTGTTGGCTTAACTGTCTGTGTGTGTGTTTCAAACACTCGCACCAACGATTGATTCGTGGACTGTCAGTCTGTCAGTTGCGCGCCGTTACCATTCGTTACTATATTCATGTATCTTCATCATCTCTGTTGAACGAAAGGTGTTTTGATCATCATCATCATCATCTACTGATGAACATAAGTTTATTACTAACCGATTCAACGATGTTCATCAAGCCAAGCCCTACAATTGCTCGCAACAGTGGTTTGGTGTTTTCTACCACACCATATCCAAAAGTATCGCGGGCTCACGTGAATATACGAAAAAGGAAGTACCAACTCTCCTCGATGAAATCTTTTTCAAACCCTCTTTTCCTGTACGTATTTTTCATTCTGTTTCATCTTTTTAAAGCAAACAGATCATATCACATCCCGCCTTCGTTCATTCGATCAAATCTGTCCCAGATCTGACTTTTCTACTTAAAGTTTTTTACACAGTTTTTAAGAAAGAAAACTTTGATATTCAAACTGATATTCTAAGATCTTTGTCAGACTAGTTTATCACTACTGAACTTACTCTCTACTTAGATTTTCAACTTTGTTTAAAATTGTAATCCAACAATCAAGAGTTCTTTATCTTGAGTAAAATATTTAGCTTGAATATAACCACAGTATCAGTATGTATATATGTATTATTTTTCGCGCCAAAAAATTCCAAAATGTTAATTAAAGGAGGAATGTGTGTCACTGCAAAAAGTTTGTTCTCGGCTGAGATGAATTGTTTTTCTTTCTTTTCTTTTCTTTCTTTTCCTTTTCTTATGTTGAATTTTGTTTATTTTACTCAGGGATTGATTATCAGGCATATTTGTGAGCCGGCTGGCTTGGCAATGGTTTAAATATGCGATTCAGTTTTCATAATTTGCAGCAAAACTAAATCGAGATAAAAATCAAAAGTCGGGAAAGTAGCAATGCATCAACGTCAGAGGAACCTCAGAAAAAAATTTAATTAAAAATCCATTCATCAAACTGTGCTAAAATTGGATTTTATTTGTGGAGTAGTCCATCTTATCTTGATTTCCCGCGATTTCCCCCCAACTTTGAAGATTTCCCAGATAAAGAGATAATTCTCGTAGCCCAAATAATATTTTTTCATATAAAGCTAACAATTCTTTCTTAACTATATTACATTCATCCCGGTGGGGTTTGAATAGATTTGGTTTAGTTTACAACGAAATAAAGATACAAACATTTCTTACTCACAAACTCACCCGCCATCAATTTTCAAAACTTGTATATTCAAAACCTTTCCCCTCGTTTGTTAATTTTATTCATTTAGAAAACTTTGTATTTTGAATCTCGATATCCCTCGATTAGAGAGTTGATGAATTATTTAAAACGAATCTATATAGACGGGTTTTTTTTCTTTGAGGACTTAGCCACACTTATATCCAAGAGATAAAACGGAGTCCTTTCAGAAAGTTATTTACCGACTCGAGTCGTATAGTCGGCCTTTCACAAACCCCAGGGTAATACTCTACTCGGAAGTTTGGACTTTAAAAGGAACCAACCATTATCAGTATTGAGATACAATCTGAAGGCCTATTTTGCCTTTTTGCACGATTCTCGAAAAAACTCTTTTGATATGGTCATATGATGGACATGCTAGCCGAGTGTTGCACCGACGGTTGACAATTCATTTCCACTCAGTTGGGTTTCTTAGAGATAACGGGAAAACTCGACTGAGCATGCGCAGTTATGACTAACATGATCGAACCAGTGACTCGTGTTTACTTCTCGAAAAAATGATCAAAACAGCGAAAATAAATAAGATTTGTATAAGCTTAAAAGCTTTAATCTCCCAGACATTTTCTTTCTCGAATTTCACACATAAGAACATTGACTAAGCAAAGCGGAAGGTGTTGGGTAGGTTTTCTCTAATATTTACCCAACGCAGAACAGAAAGCGAATATTCTACGGACGTAGCATACAACAAAGCCCCAAATCCTTATCTTCATCTTCAAATATGCAATTCAAATAAACTCTTAATCCACAGCAAAAAGTGTGTAAATTTTTCATTATTTAAAATTTGTACATGAAATTAAAACGAAGCAAAAGAAAAACGAGGAAGACAATCCCTAATCAATATTATCTTATGAAATGATTAGAGTTTTCTAAGGATCAAAACTTCGAGCACAAAAGTCTAAGCAGATGACATTCCATGTAGTCAAAGTTTACTGATAATATTTTATCATTTAAAAACTTCTAACGTTAATCCTAATTCTTTAGGTTTTTAGAGTCGCTCGTTTTGCCTGAGTTTAAGCCTGAATTCGTAAGCTTTGTTATTGAGACAGTTTCACACTTATCTTTTTTCGCAATTCTCATTTCATTTGCTTCCATAAAGGCATTATTTAATTCTATTTTTTAATTACCACCGAACATTGTTATCTAATATTCCCTCCAAGTATACATTTCATACACTTATTTCTTCAAACATCTAAAATGTCTTGCTTTCTCTGTGAATTCAAACGTGGCAGCTGATCCGCTAATATATATATATATATATATAATGTCGATGTTTTCGCGCGCTTTTTGCCCTATCCCTTCTGAAAAATATAATGTAATATTATTAAAAATATCAATGTTTCGGGTTCAAAAAGCCTACTAATCAAGTATTTTAATTTAATTGTAAGGTTTCAAGACTATTTTAGGGGCTTTTAACGGTATTTTAGCGACGCTATAAGTGCTTGTGTTTTGACGAAGGGCGGTGGTGGCGGTGGAAAGAGTCAAATGTAAACTGACCGACTCAATCGAGGGCCTGAGTTTTCAGAACCTTAAGAACATTTTCTTGTGGTTTTTAAGAGAAGTACACAAACGAACGATAAGATCACAGCAGAGGGTTCGATATGAAGAAGCAGATGAAGAGATGACTAACCACGAGTTAACTCTCTGATAAAACTGGAGAATTATTGGAATGATAACAGATGAGGGTTCTCATTTGCCTTGTAGTTCTTACAATGACATTCATCTTCAATATATACACTGATATAACTAATGCAACATAGCTTTGCCTTATTTTGGTTCGATATGATCGACATATTAAAAGAAATGTATATTCATGTATGAAGGGGACAGTTGGAAAATATCTCATCTGGTTTCCCATTTTGTGCTATTTTTATCTATACTTCATCCTAGATATCTTCTCGTAGATTGACAATATTCATTTTCTTCTTTGACTTTAACCATGAAATTTGGGCTCCATCAATGCATACATTCATAAACATAGCATTTTAACATACACAAGGCGTCCCGATGTTCACGTTCTAATTTTTCACCCTTCAGGGTGCTTGGTTGTATGTTAAGGAATGATCAGCCCTTTTCTTCGCTAAAAAATTCAACCCTTTATCCAAATATTTCAAAGTTATGAGGAACAGAAATATCGAAAAAATAGCATCCAGATCAGTCGAGTCTAAATAAACCTAACTCCTTTTGGTATTAAAATTGGAAAGAAAAAAAAAAATGGGTTGCCAAGGTTGTAACTCCGAAGTTAAAATATGTAGAAGAGCGCTCTAAGAAACTAGTCTTCAAGAGTATGCTCTGATATCATTTGTAAAATTCCCATTTTACATTCTGAGACTACAGAGCGACGAGTAACCGAGACGAAAAGGGGCTTCACTTGATCCAAGCGATTAAACCCAAGATAAAAACACCAGTTTGTGTCAAGGCCCACGGGTCGTTGAAATTACTTCTAGAAACAGTCGGGCTTCAGGCATTATTCATGATAAATAAAAAGATGAAATGCTACTGAATGGAGGTTTGGAATATCCATGGTGAACTCATATCTCGCTGTAAAATGCGGAGAAGCAATAACTCAGATGTGTTTACTTAGGATAAACTCTCCAATACAAAACCAAAGCCAAAAAACATCTCTTCAAACTGAAAGAGTGAATATCACATCAGGTTATCAGAAACTGTGATCAACCTTTACCCATCTTTCTATACCATCATTAAAGTTTATTTTTTGCTATTAAAAATTTGATCGCCAAGATCTAAAAAAACTGAACTTTGACTAAGACGGTGGTTTTGATAAGAAGACCGACATCTGCCTTGATATAAACTTCGAAACAAACCCAGTTTAGAAAAATGACCATGGCATTGTTTGATAATTTCGCTGGATATAAAGTTCAGCGATAGTACAATTTATAGGTAATCCCCGTGATCGTTGCACTCATTCATCTCAGTTAGTGACTGGCCTGAAAACCGAATAGATCTTTATTCTGATTTTCAAGTGATTCTTAGAAAAGGCACCGATAACCTTTCGATTTAAACGAAGATCATATCACAAGTTTTTGAGATTTTCTGTCTTAATCCTTAGTTTCATGACATCCAGACTACAAATATATGTAAAGCAACTACATACTAGGCATATTTCCATCGAATTTAGTTTTTTAAAAGTCAGGGAATAGGAGAACAGAATTCTTTCTAAAAGCCGTTGTCGACGGGCGAGGAAAGAACTCGTACTTTCCCCATGGTAAACAAGCTGTTTTTTCGTACCGATAAAACCTGTTAAAGCCAACTTGGGAAACTAACCTCACTAATTCCATTCTGAAGAGCCATGTCCTTTATTTCATTATAAGGTCCTATACAATTACATCTACAGAATCAGACACAAAATTCTACATTTTTCTTTACATAATCTTTCTCGTCTTTTGTACATCAATAATAATTCTCTGATACGAACGAGTGTCTTGTCTTCTATATTTCTACATTCCTGCATTGTTTCTCATGTCTCCATCTATTTATTTTTTTTCCATTTTTTTGACTAATACTTCTATCCTCTGTTTTTTCTATATAGATATATATATAAAGATTCTTATATAGATAGATATATATATACAATCTCACTATCTATTCGAACGAACGGTGCTTTACACGCTTGGGTGATATACGAGTCTACATGATAAAACTAATTACACAGAAATATCATGAAATCAAATACCAGGATTTTATCTTGGGGAACGAAACATTTATCTCCTTCCAAGTTAAATTTTACAACAGGTCAATCTTATCATGTATGACTTTACAATATTTAACGGTGTTGTGAGCCTGTAAGAGACTCTGTTATCGCGTAAACGTTCATTTAAGAAAGATAGTCAAGGACGCAACACATGAAGTTGTCCTCGTTCTGTTGTCCTGATAGTCTCGCTTCTCTGTATAATGTCAGAGTTCGAGGTCTCTTTTGAATAAGATATGTAAAAGGAACGAAGACCTCAGCTTACGAATTTTAGTATTTGCAAAGTGTAAACCACTTTTGTCGAGACAAAACTGCTTTCATATTTGGGAGCAGTATTTTTCACGCTAATTCGTCGAAAGGCGGCCTGGCCATGCAAACTGCGATTTTTTCTCCAAGGAATATATTTTACATCTTCTCTTTTCTATGCTTGGCCGGCATCTTATTTGGATGAAGTTCACAAAATTGTGAGCGCAGTTCAAGACGAATTCATCGATATCGACGAATTGTAACTTGATGATGTGGAACTAGCCGGCACTATAGGGCTGTAAAGTCCCGGGTGGATGCTCGGTAGACCCGGCATGGATGGCCTGCTAAAAGCTGTGGTATGTATGCCATTTGGGCCAACCATCGGACTCAAAATACTGGATGATATCACATTCGTTTGGTTCATCAGAGGACTTGATGCGCTCAGGCCCATTCGGTTTTCATCGCCGAGCTTGGGTTCTTGTTTGACGCCCTTGTTTTTATTTTTACTTTTCGATGAAACTTTTCGATTTCTGGTCTGAATGCCATCTTTTTTCATCGATAGCGGTCTGTTAACCTGGAAGCCATCAAAGGAAAGGAAAACCAGTCAGTATTGATGAGTTTAAACACTTGAATTTATTACTACAATTAGGAAGTGTAAACTGCCGTTCCTTTTGCAAATTGCGATCGTAAAACTGTCATTACCAGAAGAAATTCAATCAATGTTCACCTCACAAAAATGATCACCACGGAAACTATGATTAAACTACCCTCATCATGCTTACTTAGCAATGTTCTAGGCATTTAAAACTTACGATGTTTGGTAATGAAAACGAGAGTTTCATAATTGAATCGTTAACTAAAAAAAGGCGAAGCGAATAATTCGCATTGCCACAAAAAATATTCGTACACTCAACATTTTAAATCTTAAAGATTTGATTGGGAAACGAAAGAAAAAAGCAAAGTATTCTCGGTGTTTTATTTCTTGTGTTGTGGTAGACAGTTTTGAGAGCGACAGTGAATAACTCTCAAAGAAATGCTCTGATATCCGTCCAAGTTTCATGGCAACCTCCTGGATACAAACCCACGCTCGAATGTGAGTGTGAGAGAGTTGCTGTTAGATACTTTGGCGCGAAACAAAAGCCAAGGGCTTTGGGCTTTTCTAAGACAATTTCGACACATCAAAAGTATAATAAGACAATACAACTGATTCACAGGTGCATGGAAGCTGTGTTCGTCTTACATTTGGGCGAAAATAAAATGTTTCATTCTCTAATGAAAATATAATTGAAAATCTCTTCCGCCTCTGATGTTTCTTGGACGAGTTTGAAGATGTCGCAATTTCCGTTCTTGGACTCTTTCTAATGGATTAAAACTAGAGACGTTCTATATTTTAGTATTTGCCTAAGTTAAAACGATATTAATCTGATCAATAACTCTATCTATAAACTTTATTTGAGAAGACTGTTCAGCCGTCAGACTTCATTTTTGACATTGAAAAGCCAAAAGCATAAACTGAAAGCCTTAAGCAATCCAGGGAAAGTAAACAGACAGCATTGGAACTGAAACGCTCGGGTATTTTGGCTCTTAAACCAACACAGACCTAACATGGCACTTGTAATGCTTATTAGGAAAGAGGAAACAACATGTCTTCTACTTTCCAGCACCTACAAAGGAAACTATTAATTCGATAGAAGTGACTAATTCTAGTTACACAGGTGAATACATCACCAAATATAATCCTAGTAACCAAACGACTCTAATTCCGAGTCTCTTCCTGCTAATTTGAATCCTTTAATGTCAGTTAAAACAGCCTAAAGAGCTCACGGCACGTGGGCCCAAGGAAAACGCGAGAGACATTAATCATTTATGTCTAATGAATCATTACCACACAAAACTCTATCAATAGTTCTCGGGTTATCAGTGTTGGTCTCTGGCAAACGAAGGGGCTTTCTTTATGAATTGTGTAAAAGAAATTAAGACGGTAAACAAAAGGACAAAAGGGAAAAGATTATTTGTACAAAGACCATCACACGAATTTTGTAGATAGACCTAAAGTGCTCAGGCACACGTAAAAAGACTTTCCTGGAGTAAAACGGAAACAAAAAGGTACAAATACAAAACTGAGGTTTTAGTGAAAATAATCTATCCGGATATTGCGATTAAATCACCCAAGTTATAAAGGCCTAATTGGAAAGACTTTGTAATAGCCTATGATCGAAATAACGGCTTTAGAAACTCCAGCTGCTCATAATTTAATGATCGAGTCAAAACTTCTTGACGTGCTGGCAAAAAAACGCACTTTTAAATAATTTATTTTCTTATGAATGTTTCCAGAGATATTTTAAGTGCGACGCTGTGTCGCTACTAAACATAGCATAGGGACAAAACATGTTTTTGTCTTGATGTGAAAACACCTCGAATCGAATAGAGGATGAGCGAATTGTTGTGAGGCTTATATTTGTTTATCGCGAGCGACCCATTAAGACTAATAATTCAGCGGCGATAGCCACTGCTTATCTTGTAGTATCTAATCTTTGGTCTATTAGTTATATCTCATAAACTTCCCCTATTTTCGAAAAAAAAAAAATCCCTTGAATACAAAGCACTCGGGGGTAAGAAACCAATACTTACAGCGTGGAGTTTCCAATATAATCCACAAGCATTGCAAACTGGGTCTCCGTTCTGGTTCCTTCGCCAAAGGGTCGTTTGGGTTGTATGACAATTAGCACAAGAAGTACCGGCTCGACGGGCGGCCGACTGGTCGAAACAATAAAAAAAGAAACAGTTGATCAGCACCAACCAATGCAATTCAAATATAGCATTGTGCAAGGAAGCAAGCTAATACATCCACGCCATATTTGATCTTCATCAATCTCTCTAAGCTTGAGAAATGAGGTGCGATGGATGAGATGAAAGCATCAACTTGTATTTAGAATAATAGATAACACAGCTTGGTCTAAAGAAAACGGTCTTGATGGAGCTTTAATTTGCGGGAATCCTTGAGCAAGTTAACCACTTCCAGTGAATTCAATTAAACTCTTAACCCAATAACCAAAGAGAGTTCAATTGTTTTATTTCCCAGGGTGTGTACTTTTTTTTCAATAGCGTGTTGTCAGGATTTCTAATAACATTAAACAGATAATGTTCAAAATGCCTGTAAAGAATCTTGAAGCTTCAAGTTGCTCTGTCAACACTCGCGCGTGCTATCAACCACCGGGTGTGGTATAATCCAAATCAAGTTTCTCTTTTATATACCCCAAGAATAATGTCATTTGTAACTCACTGAGTTAAAAAAACCTAAGCCCATATAATTATCTATGACTTACAAGTCTTCTTTTTGGTTTGATAAGAGGACGGCTTGAACCATTCATCTTATGATAAAGACCACAAGCATTGCACAAATAATGTCCAGATCCATCTCTTCGCCATAACGGTGTTGAAGTTGCTCCACAGTTGATGCACTCCCGTCCATCTGCTGTCGGAAAAACACAATAAAACAAGTATAAAAAACTAGCAACGACTCCAATGTAGCCAGTCCTAAAACACTAAATTCAATTCTAGACATATCCAGACGATATCTAATGTGCTTAATGTGTGTGCGAGATATGCAAGTGTTTCTTTAATTGCGTCTTTTCGTATACCGTAGCCCTATATTAGGCTATTGTTTTGTTAGCAAGGCGAGGATCTCCCTAATGACGATGTGTTAAAGCTGACTACAGTTAGAAAACAAGAAAAGGCCGAAAAACTTCCTACTTTGGAAAGGAAAGTGACCCCCAGGTTTGAATACGCCAAAAACCAAATCAAAAAATTTCAAAACCTCGATTGTTTTAAATTCACGAACGTTTTTATTTTTTTTGGTGAAATTTAGATTTTGATTTGGGCATCGCGAGGACAGTAAAAATGGAACCGTAGAAAAAGTCGAAATTTGACAAAGAAGCCGTTCAAAGAACGAACTGTTTTGGTACACGTCAAAATGTTCATTAAATTGAGTCAAAAACTGATTCCGAAACAAAAGTTATGCCAATTTAAACTTTATAAGAAAACTGTTTCTGCAATAATGAAGGCGAAACAGTGATAATTGAATAAAGGAAATGATCTTTTTATAGAAATTTTATTCGTATTCACTGGGGCTCGCATTCCACTAACCTGAATTTGAACGGCTCTTGGTTCTGGTTCGAGTTAAGTTTCTATTTGCCATTATTCCCGGCAACCCCGGCCCGAAAGAAGGCATATTAAGGTCTGAACCAAAGTATTGTGGAAGAGCTTGAGGATAACCTGGAAATGATGGCACGTCGGCCCGTAGTGGAGTCCCGTACTGAAGTCCCTTGAGTCTCTTGTCATCACTCCCGTAGCTGAAGAAATCACTGGTTAGCGTACCTCCTTCTAAGCTTGTTTCTTTCGGTGGTGTTGGAGGAAACGAGAAGAGATGGCTGCTGGAATGAGAGCCAGAAGTAGACGAGGATCCGCTAGCGGACATTGGATTTGGACGATGACTCTGTTGGAAAGGAGGACACCAAACAGAAGCTGGATTCGGTGTCGAGCAGTGTAGCGGAGAAGGCTTGCTTTCTATCCATTGGATTGGAGTGTGGAAATGTGGCCGGCAAACCTGACTACTCGGCACCCGCGCAGTTGGTAGAAATACTCTGCTGCAACTGCCTGGTGTGCTAGGTTGGTTCTGTGGATCTTGGAAAGCTGTTGGTCCGTGTGCCGCCATTTGGTGACACATAGAAGGTCTGTAAGACCGAGGACCAGAAGCGTACGACCAATTAGCTGCGTTACCCGAA
>OCZR010114502.1:15346-27775 GCA_900234385.1 Anemonia viridis | reverse complement strand
TTCAAGCCTAACGATTCCGGTCTCAAGGTTCCTGGGAACCGAGACGGTGTAGTCATCGATTTTTTTTTCTACAGGAGCAAGAGACCAAATTTCGACCATCATAAAGTATTCTGACTTCAAAAGAAAAGTTCTGAGCTCTTTTATTGATATGATTTTGATTAAGGAGAAATTTTTATTTTTACTTTGTTGAAATTAACTTTCAAAGATTGAAGAATTTAATTAAGCTTTCTTGTTGCTGATGAAGTTGGAGATTGGATGTGTTCGAGTCAGAGATAGCGTAGCAGATAAAACATAGCCCTCAGAGACTGAAAAGCTAAATAAAATAAGCTTCACAGGACAATTGTTTTAAGTTCTCACTAAAGCACGAATCGATCTATAAAAAGGAAATAATTCATCGGCAACTGACAAGATAATTTATGAAGATTGATGTACTTTAGGTAAAGGAACGCGGTCTGAAGTGGACTCGGTGATGTAAAATAGGCCAAAAATCGTTTACTTTGCTCTTAAATGAAAGAGCTTTTTTTCCAAAGAACAAAGCGATCACGTTCCCAGCACGACAGTGAAATATCTGCTGCCTTCTTCAATTTTATAAGAAGTAGGATCTCCCGCAGATGACCAAACAAAAAGTACAGAACTTGAAGACTTTTGAGGAAGGAAAATCAAGCAAACTCGCCTTTGTTAACGGATTTTGAAGTGCAAAAAATACTGAGCGAATAGGAACTTTTTTTTATATTTCCAGAAATTTGTTTAAGTTTCAATAAAGATGTATACGTTTAACGGTATTTTTCTTTGTTCTAAAACAGTGTTTGCCTTAAGGGGATTTTAAAGATCGGTGCTTCAAACTAACATGCTTCTAAATAATCAAGTTATTTCCCTACAAATGCATTATATGAAGCACTGAGTTACTTAGGAAGACGTTGATGTACAAATTCAATTATTTCAGAAAGCCAGGGTCGTGTTTGAAGCATGAAAATCGGTTACAGATGAGTTGGCAAGCCTCTTGACTAACAACAGAGCTAGACGATTAGACGCTCGTGTGCTCAAACACCGGCAAACAACAAGTAGAAATCTGTAGTCTTTATCTCTTATTTTTACCATCGATACCCGCTCTAGTGACCTGAAACTCATTTTTACTTCCTTTTCATTGTTGTCGATGAGCACAAGCAGGCTAATAAACATGGTAAGCCAACTTGCTAGTTATCACCGCACTTGCTGGCGACGGAATACTCGTGCGTAGGGGATAGGGATGAGTTTCTGGTGAGCTGAATTCAATTTAGACAACCTCAACAGTAAATCCATCAACCACTACCCCTCCTGCTCGAGTATTAAGGCGAGTGGGTCATTTTATTTTATTTCATAAGAAATTCTTGGAAGGTCAGATTGGCGACGAACAGTCGGCTGGCGGTGCCTTTGTAAACCTGACAAGCGCGATGATCTAGCGAGCTTGTATCCTCACTGCTGCCACCTTTCCATTGCAAGACAATATATTTACTTAGCAATAAAACTTAAACAAGACCAGTAAAGAAAAGCAAAGACGGGCTGACTAGCGGTCTAGATGGTCTTAGTTAACTCGATGAGATCCCGATCGTGCACCGGAAATACCTTGGTCTCAGTCGTGAGGACCTGATCCAGAAAACTGGCAAGGTTTAATAGAGCTTAAGGGACCTAAAGTCGAGTCCTCTCTAGTACTTATCAATCAATGTATCTAAAATCGATAATTGCATAATTATCACATTTCTGGATCTAAGCTAGATACAAGATGATACGATGATTGTACCTACCCGGATAGCAACCCGATGCCTAAGCAGGCAACACAGAAACACAATTTCACCTCTCTCTATCTCGTTTTGTAGCGCTAGAACCCGCCTTTTACTACCAAGGCCGCATACAGCAATGTCGTGGTTTGCACCCCAGAATTTATTCCTAAATAGAATGCTAAATAATTCATTGTTTGTCGTCTATTTTCAATAGCTTTCACAATTTCATACAATGATTTTCTATTAATAATTGTTTGCTTCCAGTGTTTGGAGGTAAATGTTTCACACTCTTTGAACACTTTAAAACGGAAACGATTGCGTAAAGTGTGAAAATTTTCAAACTTCTCCTGAAAGTACGAATCTCTTGGAAAAAGACATTGGCAAACTGTGTACTATTGTCCTCTTATTGAAAGGTTTTAGCGGGGATATTAATTTTTGATCACTCTGGTTATCCGGCCCTATTTCGCTCTAATTGAGTCAGAGTAAACCTACTTTGGTAATATTATAAAGCATGTATGAGTTGATGTCAGATGGTGGCGAGGTTTATCTGTGAGCATAGAACCACAGGTTCATCCAGTTATATTTCTCTCATATTGGCGTACATCCATGCGTATCTACTAGAACTCGTAATTGGTGATTATCCGACCAAGAAATAATATTCTGTCTCCTCCAAGCGTACGATTTACTAGCGGAGCCTCAAATTCACCAACCAAATATGCACCTTGAAACGAGTGACATAAAATTTGCCTCAACGCAACCGCTAAAACCCTCAACAATTAGACGAGCGGTTTGCGAAAATTAAGGCGAGTGCATCTGCAAGTATTAGTGATATGAGAAAGAGCTGTCTTTGGGGCTTGTAATGAAAAAAAAATATTCGTAATTTTACAAATGGAGGTGGCTTTGTCCAACGCGTGACAGTCCATACATAAATGATGAAGACAGCCATGATGGTCTAACACGGTTGTAATGGTTCTATAATAGGCTTTCCACAAACACACAAGCAGCTGTAGATCGTGCCACGAGTCACTCACTCCATTCAATCATTTTACTACGAGCGCGATTCTCTAGCGCTCTGCTGCTGCGCCGAGTTCTGTTATGACCGAAATGACAGCCTAAACACACGTTAAATCCAGTGACTAGTGATTACCAAACAAACATCGATTGTCGGAACTAAGATATTGGATTATCAAAATCACTTAACGATAACGTGGACAGATTCAATAAATTTCGGAGGAGCGATGTATAGGTATTTACAAAATTGTCTTGTTGTTTCTTGGCCAGAACACTGTGATATCGAGATAAACTCATCAAACCCCTGGTGAGTCGTATACTGATACACCAATTTTCCTTGATCTGGATGATTAAAATGGAGTCAAAATGCATTTTTTTGCACTATGCCTCATGAAGCCACGTAAATCATTTTTTTATGAGAATAAAGACACCGAAAGGAGATGAAAAGTATGAGCTAAAAACTACTAGAGGCATGTGCTGGCTGCCACTCACCCAACACACTCTCGTCCACTCACTTGCATTTGACTTTTCATGAAGGGCAAGAAAAGTGAACCTGCTGCCAACTAGATGAGAATTCTACGAGATACCAACTCACCTTAGGGAATAAGAAAGCTACCAGAGAGGACAGAGCAGAAGGAACAGTGAATAATTCAGTAGAAGATTGTGTTTAAGTGTGAAGGCTAGAGTTACATGCTATTTATATGATTTTTGTGTTTGGGCGCCGATTTGGCGCCACAAGACTCGGTCTAATTCAGTGCTTTGTCTAAGTCCGGCACATGCTTTGCTACGCCGACTACCAGGCACGCAAGATGTAGCTGAAATTTTCGATTGTAGCCTAGATTTTTCCCCAATCTTGGTCCCGAATGGCCAGTCTCTAAAAAAGTGGACAAAATGGACCACAGTGTTGATGTTCTGCACTTCCATTCGTGGTAAATTCACTCACGGGTAACGAGAGAACCTTGGCGCCGGGTTCTTGTGTTCAGCCGAAAATGGAATTTTGATCAAAATCCAAGATCCATGTGAAGAAATCTGTGAGCAAACCTGAACGGTTCTCGACTGGGTGCGAATGAGTTGAAAAATTTGTTGTACGTGTAAAAAGAAACACTTACTTGAACACTCATTGGCAGCTACACGTAAAAAACGCTCGCGAAGACCTTTGTTGACCTGTCACTCATCGGAAATCGAAAATGTTGCCGATGACACGGAGTAAGCCGTACACGCAACCATAGCCAAACCATATTCTTCAAGTCAAGCATCCCTCAAAACCAGAAATATTTAGATTTTTCTAACCAAATGTGACCAGTCCTAAACGACTTCATCCGTCCTTCTATTTATGTCCTTCCGGTCAACGTAAAAAAACTTGAAGTCAAATTAGGAGTCTTTAATCGTCGTTCCAGGGTCTGATGATTTTCCAACGAACTCTTAGAACTCCCAAAAGTTCTTTCTCTCGGCCCAAGAGCCAAAATGATAAATTGAGTGTCAAGAATTATGATTCAATTTCCCCCTTTTTGTTTTGGGTTATTATCAGTTTTGGGGATTCCAATTAGCTAAACAGTGAAAAATAAATTGTATTTGGGGGAAAAATCGTCTCTTATCAATTTGACCATCAATGGCCTACCAACCCCGAAGTTTGATCAAAGAACAAGTGACGTGAATCAGATTTCAAAAACCATTTCACTCGAAATTTCAACGTCGAGAAATCAAAGTAGGCACGAGGAGATTAATGTCCAAAAATCCATGGAACACTGAATCGAGAGATTGAATTGTTTGATCTTCATTCTCTTTTAGTACGTTCCTCAGTGCATCTGTCCTCTCAAGAACCATTTTTCCTAAGTGTTCAAAATTACGTTCAAACATGTACCTGTGGTCTAAATTGAAAATAACAGAGTCTTATTATAATTGCTCTCCCCCAAAAAAGTGGAAAATACCAAATTAATAAGATAATACTAATTTTGCAAACATTTTGTTTACACAATCAAACTAGGACATGTTTCTGACATCTGGGAGTCCGAACAACGCATCGTACTTTATATAGTCCCAAGGTATAACGACACTCTGGTAATGAGATCCTTTGCTTTTGACATTGATATGTAATAGATTGAAAATTGTTTGAATTACAATTCTAATAATCGAGACTACAGACGCCATTGAGTAATTTTGTGCATTTCATTTCATTCCAGCCTACTCACTCTACATAGTCAGGCGGGGTTTCCTTGACAGGATCACACACCTAGAACGTTCCTTCACTAAAACTCGCGCTTATTTCGGAAGACGCAATAAACTGTCGTCGTGGATGTCAGGAATCAGATCATCTGTAGTATACCACAAAACAACCTCTCTCCTCAGGGAGACCCGGATGGTTTTTAGAGCAATTATTCGAAGCATACTTTACGAGTTTTTAAATCTTTCCAATTAAGAACAAGAACGTAGATCATTTAACGCGGTTTTTAAAGCTTTCAAGACTATTTTCTTTTGACATTAAGTAAGTTTAGGACTTTTGTTTTGCTTTTTCATAGATTATTGGTGTTTAAATAGGAAAGTATAGTATGTGGTTTGAGAGTGCCAGTCAGTTGTAAGCTCGCCTGATAAAATTGAAAAAAAAGCAGGAAAATCTAGAGTTCTCACGAAAATTTCTTAGCCTTAAAAGTCTACTTAAACTATTATTAAGGAAAGAAAAAAAGAGTTTGTCGCGAGAAAAAATAGCATTGAATAAATTCATTGTTTGATTATTGTCTGGAATCTTCAACGTCGAAATATTTGAAAAGTCACTTTGGAAATAAAATCACCGAGAATGACAAATAAGTGAGATAGAAAAATAACATGCACGAACCGCACAATGTCAGTCCTTGATTGAGTTAATCTCAGTTTCATTGCATTTACACATGATTTGATGTTCTCCTGAGATAGGGCATGTTATTCCTTCTTCAAGATAAAGTTCGCTCTTTGAATCAACTGCTTGTTAAACTGCTGCATGGAAAACCAAGTATAAAGTTGTTATTGTGCTCATGAAATAACAAGCACCACTAGTCGAACACCCTTAAGCTTTATCTCTGATAAAACCAACTGATATTTCAGCTTGAATTTCATAATATAACTTCGGAATCTCACCTCAAGATTGATTACAAAGTTTTTGCAAAAAAATTAGGTCGATTTGAAAGTTTTGTTATGGTAGGTCTGTGCTTTTGGTTCAAGTGCTTCGTGACTCTAACAAAGTCTTGCGCATCGAGAATGTCAAAACGAAACACGTCCACACATCAATATCAAAAAAAAATCAAAAACGGATTTTTCCTTATGCATAAAAAGGAGAGAAATTCTTTGTTAAGTTATAATTTAAGAGACCAACAGATAAAAGTAAGATTAAAGGCTATAAAAATGGATAAAGGCTTAACTGAGGATGCTTACTTGGATTGCGAGTTGTTTGAAATGTTCGGTCCGTCTTGTGGGATGTTGCTTCGTGAACTGAATTACGCCCGCAGTTGGTTGGCCTTAAATCATAGGAATCGATTAACTCCAATAAATTGATTCATTTTGAAGTTACTTATAACGCAAATTAACCAAATTAAAATAGAACTCATTAGTATGCATGAGCATCGTCTGTTTATTGGGAGATGAACAGAAGAATTGGGCCAACGAAAGCTCGTCACGTGATATTTAAGCAAGCAGATGGCTCACAGCGGTCGTAATACTTAGCCTTTTTGATGGGTCCACAAAAACGCAATAATGAACCGAAAATTAATAAAAGTTTAAAGAGAAAAAAAGCCAAAACGATAGAAATGTATAGTAACGAGATGTTTTGAAATAAAAATCCATCGAAGTTTGAAGAAAAACTCACTCGAAATTTCAACCCAATCCACTTCGGAAAGCTTTTAATTCTTAATTTCCCAAAGAAGTTTGCTTCTAAGTTAGAATCTCGGGATAACAAATAATGAAAGTAGGACTTTTGTCGAGTCTTATCTATAGAGAAGAACTGGCCGGAAAGAACTTTGACTGAAAGGCATTTTTCATCTACAATTCAAAAAGATAACATAGTATTTTCTATTTTACCGGCTCTATGTAGAAAATTATTTTTAAGCCAGTTTTGCTTTCCCGGCAGTTTGGTTCGTTTTCTTTTGGAGATAAGATGGAGATAAAAAAGTATATTTTTTTATTCTATAATGACTACATCTCTTCAACGATGGTAAGAAGTATACTGATGCCCTAGTATAGTCTGGCTTGCTGTAATAGACCAAAACGTACGTATATGTCATAAGATGGAAGTCGAACCCTAATAGCACTCATTTTGAACCTTTTATCATTTGAAAATAATTGCCCGGTAGACTTATTCCGTCCCATTGGCTTAAAGAAGAAAGCGAAAACTAAAAGATACCCCAATGAACTTAGAATTCTCCGCCCCGTTAGCTAGCACCAAGTTCGTGTATTGTGTCAGTTCTGCCCGTGTTTTATACTCTTTTCCATCCATTAGGTGCTATATTAGGCGAGAGTATATGACTTTAAAGTTATGGAATCGGACGAGATTTGTAATCTGTTAATCGGTAAACTGAAAATGGCAAGTTAAAGTCTGGTATATCTATCTGGTCGATATCAGGAAAGCAATATTATAATAGCATTTTAGGTGATAGAAATTTTTTTGGAGGTTTAAAATGTGTGAAAATGGAAGAGAGGAAGCGATAGGAATCCCTGACAAATAATAAGAACGAAACTAAACGGTAAGAGTGAGCGAACGAGAAGAAACTAGCTTTGCAGTTTTATTGTTATCAATCCTGAGTTCTGACCCTGCATCATCTCAGTTTACTCCAAATATTTATTCAATGTCTTTGCGTATTATTACTTATGCGCAAATTTGACATCAAACTCCAGAACCACAAACGGAAAAAGGGCAAAGTTTTTTTGGAATACAACTGCCGAATGCTACCAAAAAACTGATTATAAAGGAGATCTTCACAAATACACGCGCGCAATTCTATAAGACAAATTTATGTCGATATTTCAAAATCGCACAAATTTCGCTAAACATTTGTGTTGAATTGTGGAGGGTGTAAATAGAAGAGACGCTGCTCTTTTTCAGCCCTATAAGACACACTTTCGATGACAAGCTCATAAACGCGCTGAATGATTGAGAAAGGCGAATGTAGTCGGAAAGAAATACGTTTGATCTGGAATATCTTCATTATCATGTTATGGTTAGCACTGAAAAGTGTTGAAATCTAATCCTGTCAGAACGAGATCAATAGCTCGAATCTCAGTACTGATAATACGCAATTGAAGTCGCAGACAAAAAGGGATAAATTTGGGCTTTTGCTATGGAGAATTTCAGCAACAAGAAAATCAAAAACTTACAAGATAACTACCGAATCGAACGCGCTCATTTTTTCGTATCTCTATACGAGGGTTTGAAAATGAAATTAGTTTTGAATCAAGTTGGACTGCGTTGAAATACTTATTTTTTCAAAGGAATCATTATAATTAATTTCTAATGATGTTACACGAAGTCATTTTAGGAACCGTTGTATATAAGACAATGTCGACGAGTTAAATTCCAACCCAACCATTTTAGGGAATTTTTTCCGCAGTTGTAAAATATCAAATGAACAAAAACATCTGTTCTAGACCCTCAAACTATGTATAAAACATAATAATAAAAGAGGTTCAACCTGTGCTCAAAGTATAAAAAAATCCCAATCGAATGCGAGTCGCACACAATGAAATTATACTGATAAACATGCCGAACAAAACGAATTTCTTTATGACCTATAACTTTCTCCCCTTAAGAAATAACGAAAATTTAATTAGTTCATTTTCGAATTAGTATTTCGTTAGATTTGTAATAAATAGCATTGTTGTCCTTGTTACCTTTTTTAATTCTAGTAGACTTGGTTTGCCGCGGTAGGTCTTGGTAGTAGTAGTAGTAGTTGTAGTACTTACTTTAGCTCACCGCACAACACTCTTTAAACTTCACTTCACTTCAACTCTTGGCTGATCTCAAAAACTCGACACCGCTTTATTTAAGGCCTATGACACCATAGTGATTGTGATTTGTTTATTGTAACAGGGTGCGGTTGTGTATTATTATATATTATTATTATTATCGCAGTACTCTTGTACTCATCTCAGCATCTCCTATCGCCAAGATTTTTTAGAGAAAGAAGAAAAATGTAAGTGAAAGCATTTCCCATATTCTCTTTGTTTTCCTATCATTTTTTCGCTTCAGCGCGCAGGAGATATTTAATTGAACCTTGTCCCAGCCGAAATGGACACTCATTTTCTTCCCACGAAATTGAAAGATAAGATCAAACTTGCATTAATTTTGATGAAGGAAACGTATTTCCAATACACTGCCGATGCCACAGATTCTTCACTAGATACGAGGTCTGTTGTGACGGTTTGGAAAAGGGGTTTCGTAAACAATTCGGCAAGCAAACTTGACTTCCGGAAATAAGTCCCGTATTGAAGTTTTGAAGCGCCTTCAACTGTAGTTTGGGTGCTCTTTGCGCTATCACTTCATCAGTACTATCTCTTATCTCTGTGGGAGATGGAGTTCATCTTGAAAAAATTGAAGGTTTGAAGAAAGTAATATCTCAAATTTCCTGTATTTATTTTGCTTTTCCGCGCTTTTAGAGTTACTGAAAACTGTAGCTCTGAACAATGGCATTGCCTTGACCTAAACTTTCTAAGAAAATTTTCTTAAATTCGTTGTACCGTTATAAAACCCCTCTCAATTTTTACTCTTTTGCCCACATAAACGTTTTTTCTAAAAACAAACAAGGAGAATTCCCACAACATGCAACCAAGAAAAGACTGATATATTTATATTTTTTTTCGCCTGGATTTGTTTAGCAACAACAACAGAACAGACGAAAACTCCCAGACAATTTAGAAAAACAGTTATCGAGTTTTATGATGTTTTTTGATGGTTAGAAAGACAGCTGAGATTGATAGTCGTTCTATCTTTGCTTCTGCCAGCAGAGCAGCGTCTACCACATCAATATTCACACCTCGGGGATCAAAGATCTTTTCTGATATGCGTAATGCTTTTGAAGAACAGTTCTTCGTATACGTAAATATTTCATAAATGCACGCCTAGGTATGACATCTTGTTAACATCTTGTGTTTGCAAGGTTTCACCTGACGGCTTCATTCACACAACATCTACAGACTCCACTATATATACAGTTCAAACTTGAAAAGATCAGTCGCTTTTAAATCATCCATCTTTCCTCTCCTCTCTCTTTCACTGAGAATAAATGAAAATATTGTACTCATCAATCTTGATAAGTTTGTTAGAAAATATTGCCAATATTATGAATCAAACACGAACAACTTTTCATCAGGCTCAGATCGAACGATAAGAGATAAAATTGGTTTTTTTCCCTATAGCTAGTTTTTCTACCCTTAGTATTACCAGTTTGATTGACATAAACCTTACTTTAACGTCTAGATAAGGCGATTGCTCTTTGAGATTGAGAGTCCATATACATTTAGAAACAGAATGCCTTTTACTCTGGAGTATTTTGGGTACAAAAAGCTGAATTATGCAAAACTGTCCTGATTTTTCCCTCCATTTTTCCGCTTCTTCAGAATGAAAACAAAAGTTTTGTGAAATTGGCGCCAAAGCTGTGTTCCTCCTGTTCTTTATCTTAATCACTTTCTGAGGCTTCACGTCTTTGATTATAAACTAAGATCATGCAAAGAATAACGGGCAAATTGTCAGTCCTGGTCAGAACTCAGTGCGCGTGATTCGATATCTGTGATTAGTGGCGATTCCATTGTCGTTATTTTAAAGAGCAAGTCGATCAGGCTAATGGGTTATACGCATTAGTGACAAATCAAGTTTGCACCGGATCCATCTATAAACACTGAAATATCACCCGATAAACTACCCTAGATTCGTTTTATTTAATATAGAGGAATGGGACATGAAGCTGTCACTGGTCCAGAAGTCAGGGAAAATAGCCGAATGCCCTTCGTAGCCACAACAATGACAATTTCTGTCTCTACAATTCCTCCCACGCTCAGCTAGACTTTGTTTCCTACGTTAAATCCACCATATACCAACAATTCAAAATTACAGAAATACGAACATTAAGGGGCAAAAGTTCATTTTTAGCTTCATTGTTATATAAAAAAAATTGTTTCTTAAAAACAATGGCGTTTCCTCTATGATTTAACCTATGTCAGTCAAACATCAAGCAAGAACGCGAGGGGGTAAGAATTATACTGACCTGGCATCAATGTTAGTTGGATTTTATTTCGGGTTTCTGTTGCATGCTTTTACACGTAACCCTTCAGTAAACATTCCCTCGATGCTTGAACTATTTGTATTTAAAATTCATTTAAGGGACCAACACGGTCAAGGGCACTGTAAATAGACCATGTTTTGTTATCGGGGTACAGACTGTGAACTGAAGTATTTTCTCTCGCAGAGGTCATTCATGAGACTAAATCAAAACTAAGTTTCGATCTTCTTCTAAACACTGTCAATGTTGTTGTTATTGATTACTTGAGATTTTATAATTCTCTTCCCAAAGAGCTGCATTTCGTGGCTCGAGTATTATTCTAACCTAACGACCTCTTAGGACAATGTTTGCTTTTCTTTGAAGTTTGGTCATTTTGTAAGTTGACATACATTTTAGAAGATGGTCTTTTTAGACCGACCTTGAAGGGAAACTGTTACAAAAAGATCATTTTGATGGGGACTCGTTTTGTTATCTACAGTTTAAACGTGTTTTCAATGGACTCTGGCTATCAGATATAATCTTTTTTTTTGTCAAGAATAAAATATATCGCTCTTTCATAATCATATTGATGTTAGTGTGGGCTGATCAAAAAGTGGGACCATCTATGATACACTGAACACGGTCTTGTTATCACAAAGACCTGCATTGATTGAAGATCCAACAAAAATGCTCTGTCCAGATAACTATAAAATCGTGGCTAAGAGTTAGTTTGTTAGTTTGTTTGAGTAGCTTGAGTTAATCCTGTTTGTTTGTCGTTATGTTTTCATGTACGAAGATGAAGGTCATCAAACATTATACTACCAAGTCAACAAGAATCAAAAGTAATAAGGCTCGTGAGCTATCTACGCATCTCACTGATTGATTCTATAGAAACATTGATCATCCTAACCTTTACATTGACGTTATCAAGCCAATGATTTCGTTTTCTTCTCTTTTTGATATGATTGCCCCCATGAGAATTATTTCCTCTACCCCTCACTAACATCGATTTAAAATCGCGACAAGAGAAACTTACTGCGTCATCAGAATATGGAAAAAGATGAGCGCTTATCATAATAAAAGTTAGAATTTCTTTACTATGAATTTTTCCTTTTTGGTGTAGTTTTACTTTACTTGCTTGCAAGCGTGAATCGTATTAAATTGGCTTATAAAACGATAAGATGTCACTCCAAAACAAACACTGAACCAGGCCCGTCGACTCCGTCGTTCGGCAACGATTCATCAGTCGAATACATGCATGTCGATATGATTGGGGTTCAGGCACAGGGCAAGGCTATCTTCATTGTTTACAACCATTGATATGAGCTGATAATCTGACCGAAAATAATTTACTAAGCGCTTCTTAATCGAAAGGCAAAACATGGCTTGAGAGCAAATGTCATTGAAACCCGGAAAAAATACAAAATGCGAGATTTTCTTTTTCTTTT
>OCZR010114208.1:8171-24492 GCA_900234385.1 Anemonia viridis | reverse complement strand
TTTTGTATGAAATTTTAGATTGTAAATAAAATAGATATATTCAGAAAGTTGTATCAGTCATTTATCATGAACAGCAGAGGGCACCCCACAATACTAAGGTGATCAGCCATTTTGCAATTTTTGACAAAGGTGAAGTTGTCTTTTTATTTGTTTTTGCTCACTTTTTTTTCTTGGTTGGTTGGGGGTTTGTAATCCAGTATTCCCCTAAAATCTTGGGTTTACATAGGGCAAAAAACATTGATTCAGGATTTATAAAAGGAAAAACCCAAGCTCTTTGGTTTGGACAAGGTCACTTGGTTATAAGGCTGTCAAAAACCCTTCCAAATGAGAACACAGCCACTGGAATTTTTTGTCAGTCAGTAATCTAGTAAAATAATACCATTCAAGAATAGTTTGCTTCATGGGGTAGAAGAAAAATTATATGTGTACCCCCGTCACATTAAAAACAAATCTATGCCATTTACGACAGTGTGACTTTGCTGGTATGTGCTAATCAAGACAACAGTCACCAAAAGAAAGTTGGCCAATACACTGCTGCCGATCTAGGAATGTGAAAGTACCAAAAAATTGGATTCACAACAGTCTATTGCCCATTTTCCTTAGATTGTCTCATTGAGCAAACCGCAATGAAAACAGTGGTAAACAAATCCACAGATCATTTTCAAGATGTGCGAATACTCTTGAAAATTTCAAAGAAACAAACAAAAAAATTTTGCTTATTGAGACACCCAAAAATGTCTAAAGGTTGAAGTTGCAACTGCAGTAATTTTGGAAGCAATACTTGTGCATCTTGAAACGGTCTTTTACCACCACTTGCCAAACAGTTTAAACAAACAAGATCAATAGTGAGTGATGAAACTTTAATAAGATAAAAGTGTATTAAAAAGTAATGTTCTTCTTATAACTATCAGATCTTGGTAATAATACTACAGCGTAAATTAAAAGTTAAGTGAGCATTTTATGATAATAGCAATTAAAAAAGCCGATAAAATATTTACTGTATCAATGTTGACCAAGGAGTTAGAATATGACTTTGCTTACAACTAAAAAGGGACATCCAAAAAAGTCAATGGTTAGAGAATTTGGAATTTTTATGCAGCTCACACTAATAATATATTACTTAGAAAATACTTCCTAAAGAATACTGAAGATCATACACAAAAATTCTTTTCTGAATTCTTTTCTTACTTGTAAAAAATTTCAACTTTCTGTGGGATGAGTACGAGTATTTTCTGGAACAATGCAGTAGAGAATTAAGTTTTCAGATGGATACGATTTATGTACAATAAACACTAAATCTACCTTTAATATTTACATTGTTAATAACTACTGTAAGATTATAATGCACAAAATGCAAATTCTCTGAACTTTGAAGCAGATAAAACAATTTTCTCAGACTGTCAATAAATAATGTTACTACAATAATTCTAGCTCTACTGTGAAGTTCTTTCTTAATCCTTATACTCTGCATAATTTGTAGCATCCATAGCAAAGAAATCTTCAAGCCGCCACTGTAGTGTTTCAAATGTTGGTCTTTCCTCTGCATTTTGTTTCCAGCAATCCAGCATAATTTGGTAAAGCTGTCCTGGGCAATTAACAGGGCATGGCATGCGATAGCCCCTCTCAACTTGTGCTAAAACCTCAGCATTGCCCATACCTGGGTAAGGAATACGTCCATAGGTAACTAATTCTGACAAGAGGATGCCAAATGCCCAGACATCAGATTTGATAGTAAATTTATTGTACAGTGCGGCTTCTGGTGCAGTCCACTTGATAGGAAACTTAGCACCAGCTCTTGCAGTATACTCTCCTTCATCAATAAGTCTTGACAGTCCAAAATCAGCAATCTTCACAACATTTTTATCACCCACTAGAATGTTCCTAGCTGCCAGATCCCTATGGATATAGTTGTTGATTTCAAGATATGCCATACCAGCGGCAATCTGTGCTCCCATGTCAATTAGTTGCGGCAGTTGTAATGCTCTTCCAGGTCCTTTCAAGTAATCAAGTAAACTACCACCTCCCATCAGTTCAGTAACTATATAAATAGGTTCCTCTTTTGTACACACAGCATATAATTGTACCAGCTTAGGGTGTCTAAGCCTTTTCATAATCTGCGCCTCAGCGAGGAAAGCTGAAGGAGACATTGTTCCTGTTCGTAGTGTCTTCACAGCCACAGGAGTTGTGTTGTTCCAAAGCCCTTCCCAAACTTCTCCAAACTGACCTTGTCCAAGCTTGGAGATAAGACGTATTGACTCCCTTGGAATCTCCCATTGATCTTTGGTGTTATATGAAAGATCTGGGATGGTGGGTAATTCAACAGCTGGACATGGATTCTTTAATCGAATCACAAGCCCATCAGCATCTTTTTGATAGTGTTCAACCAGTTCACTCAGTGTTTGGAACTGAGACCGATGAGCTATGAAAAACCCACCACTATCAAGAGTGCGAATTCTATAATGTTTAATGTTATCACCATCTCGTATTGACATAGAATAATCTCCTGGTTTGCTTTCGCTCTCACGAATAAGGAAAGAGCCACTCTCTCCATGCATTAACAATAACTTTTCAGCATCAACTCGCCGGATTGGCCCAAAATACCAACTGAAACAAGAATTAACAGAAAATTAATTACATCGAAAAATTCATTTTGTAACATTTTTCAATATGTTAACTCTATCTATTATACATGTGAAAGCAGATGAGAACTATTTGATTGTGTGTACGTAAATTACTGGCTAGAAAAGGATTTAGAGTACATAACATTGACCCTAAATCCAACAGCTCTGAACTTCAACATGATCTTCATAACTAATATTCTTGGAATATTTTGTCATGAAAGGAAATGCCAAACAATGAGATCAGAAATGCCCTTATCACCCAGAAAAATCAGTTCTGGGCCATTGGACAAATCCAAAGCCTTGTTCACACTTATATTGCCATTGACTACTTAGAGTATAATACGTAAAAACCGGTCCAGAATTCAAACTTTAATCATAAATAGTTCAAGTCAATAACAGTAATCAGTCTGACAGGAAGACATCTAAAGCCTCCAGGTGAGAAGCTCAAAGAATCAAATAAACATGCAATGCAAATATCCGCGCAAATCCAACCGCAGATGCCCGTCTTCTGTCAAGAAATTTTGACAACCGAATTTGAAAAATGGCGATAAGTGTATTTTCAATCAAAATACAGCGTACTAAACATGACAGATAATATAATTCAAAACCCGAAGCTCATCAAAGCTACGTGTTGAAAGACTTCTCGTGCCACAAGTGTGGCTCATTCCAATCAAACTCTCGATGAGAATGTTGAATTTTTAATATTTTTTTTGCGTTCAACTTACTCTTCTCTTCTTAGGGATGTTTGGGGAGCAACGTAGTTACTCGGAATATATCCAACTCCATTAGAAACTAAGGACCTTGCTTGCCACCAATCTCCACCATCTGTATCGTTAACTACTTCTAATTTATCCCCCTTCTTGAAGCTCAAATCTTCGGCAGTTCTCGCTTCGTAGTCGTACAAAGCAATAAAAATTTTTCGTTCTGGTGGAGGAAGACTCGTCGGTACTGGAGGTACAACTTCGGTTCTTTTTCTATCTTTTACTTCTTCCATCGTATTCCTCTCGTCTCGGAATTGAGTTTGGACATCGTCTAGTTTAACAATTGGCTTCCGTTTTTGAATTTCTTGTCTCCTTGTGCTCTGAATGCAGCCCATAGTTGAAAGAAAGAAAGGTTTCACAGTAAACAAACGCTACGTTTGGCTTGGCCTACAAGCCATCTTCCTTCAATCCAAATGTCCAACAAAGACCAGCAAATTTAGTCAGTGATTTAACCTAGAAATGTTCCGAAACACCCGAATCAAAATACCCTAATCATCTACCTTTCAAAATGTAAAACGGAAAATCTATAAAAGGCTAAAGGATTTTTTTCCCGTCGGCTTGTTTGCAGAGCTTTGAAGAAACCTTTCACTTTCTCTCGGCGCTCGAATAATTTTGTCACTGAGGCGTCGCCCATGACGTAACGTCACCGAGATAACACCGACTATATCACGAGTAAGCATCGATGGAATTCTTCCAGAAGAAGAAAGAAGAAAAACGAATACATGACGTCATTCGCTTGATTATCGATTGTTCCCGATCACTTCACGAGGGTAATATTCTTCAACTGCAATCCAAGATGGCGGAAAATAGAGAAAAGAGAGCCGGTTCAGGAACGAGCCAAATTGATCTCGTTTTAGTAGAAGGTTTGGTAAGTACAAGTTGTTGTATCAAGAAATAAAAGCTTAGGTTCATATTCCGTTGTGTTAGTGTTGTAAAACATGGTATAACTGTTGTATTCTAGCATTTTCCCTCCGTCTTCTAATGTGCACGTGTACATCCGCCATTTTGCTTTATATTCTTGTCCTTTCTGGTATTAATAACTATCTGATGGTAGAACTTTAAGGGAATCTTATATTTCCCTCTAATTTCGTTGGTTGGCCTATCTCTTAATAAATCCTTGTAGATTCAAAAAGGAGGTATCTGAAAATATACAATCAAAGTAAGATTTCTGACATACTGTAAGCTTACAACTTACAGTAAGTGTACAGACTACGTATATATATATATTATATACTTATTGACTGAGTGGGAGGGCCCGATGGGAAAATATTTGGCTTGAGGTCATGCGGTACGGACTGAGAGCAGCGAGGTCCGTACAAATGAACGAGAGCCAAATATTTCCCCGTCCTGCCCGACCTAACTCAGTCAATAAGCATTTTATAATATGACCCTTCTATTTTTGTCAAAAATGACAATAGTTACATCGAGGAGGGCCAAACAGCTTTTGAGTAGGGCCGGATGGTTTTTCCGGCCCGCTCACGTCATCCCGTCCGGGCCCCATCACATGACTTTTCCCGAAGGTTTTATTAGGGCGGGCGAGCAGGGCAGTACGGGTCATATGTTAAGTAATATTATCACATGAGGTCCTGTTTAAACACCTACAGGATCTCTTGTAATTTTGAAAATTTAATCTTCCAGATCTGGTGAGTAGGAGGGAAGAGGGGAGGGGGGGGAGACATCAAGGGTGCTATAGCTTTGCTGTTGTCACTCATGGGATCTCTTTGATTTCTGAACTCAACATCACCTGAAGTAAGTCTCTCCCTTGATTTCATTGTTTTTCATTGTCAGTTACTTGACAATATCACATTGTCCAAAGGGCATTCAAATCAACGGAATCCCATATAGGGCTAGGTGCTTGTTAAACTTAAAGCATTATTATCCATTAATATAAACCTATTTTTCTCCCCTTAGACTGTGCTGAAAATTATCAAGCATTGTGAAGAAGAAGGCTCCACTGGAGATGTAGTCCAGGGAGTGCTGCTTGGTTTGATACAAAATAATCGCCTGGAAATTACAAATTGTTTTCCATTTCCAGCTTCTAAACCAGGAGAAGAAGAAGATGAAGATGAAGGTATGAAATGTTTTTTTGGGAAGGCATTTTTTTTTCATGAACAGAAATGCGTAAAGTGCTCAAGAAGTATGTGAAGCATTCTCTTTCCACTTCTTTTGTGCCTTTATCACTTCCTATAGGATGTATTACTAAAATAATCATAGATTTATCAAGTCTTATTTTAACTCCTGTAGTTAATTACCAAATGGAAATGATGCGTCGTCTTAGAGCTGTCAACATTGATCATTTACATGTTGGATGGTACCAGAGTACATACTTAGGATCATACATCAATAAGACTCTTCTAGATTCACAGTATAGCTATCAGAAGTCCATAGAGGAGTCTGTTGTCTTGATTTATGGTAAGCAACATAGAGTGAATCTTGCATGTCTGTGAAAAAGTCAGTGCCTTGCCAGGACTGTAATATATTCTATAATTTTGATTGGCTGATTTTTCTTGTGCAATGTGATTGGTCTGTCATTACACATGGTCAGCGACCTTGCTGTGATGTCCACACTGTTTTAATCATTGTTTAAGGAATTTGAACAGACGAAAAAAGCATGCCTTACAAGACTGAAGTTTCTATAGACACTCCTAAGAGCAAGGGATTGTTTTAGTATTAAAGTCACTTTACTCGTATAATGATATGATATCACCATGAATATAATTCGTAAACAATGACAGTTTTTACAAACTGGTTTATTTTATTGCAGACCCCCTCAGGACATCCCAAGGAATGTTGACATTAAAGGCATTTCGCTTGTCTAATGACATGATGAAGTTGTACAAAGAAGGAGAGTTCACACCAGAAAAGTAAGAGTAGAATTGTTTTAGCTGAATTATATATAATAACATCTGTGCTTCAACGATTTCATATTATTCATTGGAGAACGAAACCTGGAGAACACACCTAGTCGCAGCTCTCTACATGCTATAAGTTGTTCTTACTCACATGAACTACAATTGCTAACATGCATTATTTTTAAACTCCTCAGGCTATCAAAACTTGGCCTAAGTTTCCATTCAATGTTTCAAGAAATCCCTCTTGTAGTGAAGAACTCCAGCCTCTGTAATGTCCTCCTCTCTGAACTCCAATCTGAAATTCCAACTTCAGAAACAAACAAATTCCTGTCTCTATCTACTGGGTAAGTAGAAATATTCTCCAGAGAAATAGTCATGTCTTATTATATTAGTTGATGTTTGTCTTCTTGTAAGACTTGTTAGCACTCATTTAAATCCATAAAACTTTATTGTTCATAGGTCATTTTCGAGTCTTTTATTGTCTCTTTTTAGATTCTGAGATCCTTGATTCCTCAGAAAATAAGTCCATAGAACTGTTAATGATTGATGTTTCTCTTTATTTAATGGTTTCCCAGGTCCTATCTTGAGAAGAATGTGCGCTTGTTAATGGAAGGGGTTGATGAACTCTGCCAAGATGCAAATAAATATCATAATTACCAGCGAAGTTTATCACGACAGCAGCAACAGAAAGAAAGTTATCTGCAAAGACGGGTAAAACGATTCAATCTTAACTTGAGTAATTCATCCTTGATGATGGAATAAGTAGCCTTTTAAGAGAGAGAGTGTGGTGTGTGTAGTGGGGTGGGATGCGAAGGATTGGTGAGATTTTCAATGACTTGCATACTTTTTCTTGTATGAATGAACAATATAGTTATGTGAGTGAATTCCTAAGATTCTGGCATACTGAACACAGCACAATTTCTTTTGTCCCTGGTTCATGCCTTACAGTAAAATAGTTGAAGAACTTGTCACAGTCATTTTATATTGTTAATAAAAAATCTTATCTTTTTCCCAAACAGCAATCTGAAAATCAGTCAAGACAGGCCCGTGGAGAACCACCCTTACCAGAAGAAGATATCAACAAGATATTCAAGCCAATTGCTGTCCCATCCCGCCTTGACAACCTCATCCTTTCGCAACAAGTCAACAATTACTGTCAACATCTTAGTCAGTTTTCAACACAGAGCTTTGGCAAGTTGTTTCTTGCTCAAGGACTTCAAGAAGAACAACAATAAATGTATATAACTTCATGCCCTTAGCTGGATCCACTTGCCATTCTTATTCGGTAAAAGCAAGCTCTTGTATTATTCTTTGAGCGAGTCATAATTTGAGAGTTTGCAGAAATGAGAATGACATGACTTGCATATGCCAAACATGTGCACCAATTTTTGACCGATTGATTGATATATAATTTATTCATTGACTGGGCACCATTTCATAAATGTTATGGTGATTAGTCTGTGTAGCAAGGCTCTCTTCGCTCGTTTTTTCGGGAGAAGGGGGGAAACGATAAAAAGAAAAACGACTATGCAGGCTATATGGTGATAAGAAATTGTCAGTTTTACCAGCAAATGATAAAAAGTTAAACAGTGCACAAATAGAAGAGAAATGAAGTAGATCCAGTTAAGGGTTTTGTTAGTTGTTCAACGACAATGACATGTCACTTGAATGTGAACAGAAATGATCCTTGAATCTATATAAGGTCATTGTCAAGAATGCAAACCTAAAGATTAGAGTGTCAGGATGGCAATGACCTAGTCTTTTCTCTAATTCTGTAAGGATTATCAAAAGAAGTAATAAAACACAAGGGAAAAGAAGGAAATTTGCAGATGTATTATTTTATGTACAAGTTAAAATTATCTTCAATGTGAGAAGAGTCTCCCCTAGTCCTCTCCCTTCTCTCGGCAGGGTGGAGAGGCTGCCAATGTAGAATATATCTTTTGATGTACTGCCATCCACAATATTATAACACAATGCACATTCATAAATGTAATTTGACCTTGTGGCTGTCATTCCTTCAAGTAAGATTCGTTTAATTTCTGTACCATCAATAATCACATGTACATACATACAGTAATATCATCCTTTCCCCATAATTACTCTGCTTGCAGTGATATTTTTACAAAGAATTTTTTATCTGGTAGTCGACGCTAGGCTCCTCCAGAGTCCATTAGTGTTTGCTTTTTTTTAAGGGGGTGCCTATCTTATCTTTGTGCTGTCCTTCTTCATGCCCCCCCTGTCAATGATCCCCCTCTAGTAAGTTGTCTAAGAAACATGAACACATGGTCCAAGACAAATGGTTGGCCCCTTAGGACAAAATTTCTATCAAGGAAAAGTGTTATCCAAATGCTCCTGCCTTGTCAACGCTGCCCTATTTCATTATGACATCAAAGCTTGTTTATAGGGGGACAGAATGATCTAGAACAATAAAAATTTGAAATTGTTATGGTGACCATGATCCGAAGTTGAAAACAATACATTATTTTGATGTGACATAGTGAAATAGGACAATTCACTTCACAGCTACTGAGGAAAATTTCAATAAAGAAAAAGAGTTTAGATAAGTTAGGAGAATGGTCATCAGTTGGTTGAAAAAATCCACTCCCATTAGCAATCATATCGATAATTATGTGATCCTAAGTCAGTCCATTTTTCCTCCGCTTTTCCACTCAAAATATTCATGTTTTGAAAGGCTTATTGTTTAGATGTATCAGATAAAATGTTCGCATTTGAAATATAACATATTTTCCCTAGACCAAGAGTTAGTACATAGCACTGCATGCTTGGTTGTAGGCCTTATGGTAGGCTTCCTGTTCTTCAGCAGTCATCGACTCAATCATACTCTCTGTCACATCATGTAGTGACACCATCTTTCCATTAACCTTCACTTGCATTTCATCTTCACCATCGCTTTCTGATTCAGCCATAGTTTCTGTAACACTAGGATTAAGAGCCACAGGAACACTTGTCATGTTCTCATCGTCCGAGTCATCACTTGATTCAGATTCCTCCTCATTCCCTAATGCTTTGTCAACATCCAGCCTTGGCTTCTTGCTGACAGACTCGTGAGCTAGTAAATCAGCTAGAATCTCATTATCTGTGTCTTGGGTTATTGTATGAGGTGCTGAGGCAGTTGAACTAGTTGCAGTACTAGTAATTGGCTTCAGTTCTCCCTTAGCAGTTACAGTGCTATTGGTCATCCATACTGGTGCCTCTTTGGCCCGTTTAACACCACCTTTCCCGTCATTATCCTCAGGACCCATACTTATCTTAATACCTACGTCCCCTCCATCCCCATCATTTCGACGATCACTACCCCATGCGCGGTTGCTATGTGACCCATAAGATGAACGTGATACATGCACATTCATTGCCGCCAAGTCTGGCTCTGGTTCCAAGACTGACGGTGCCAAGTTAATGTTTTCAGATTCTTTCAACAGTAGAAATATTGGTTCTAATTGTTCATTGAACCGAGCCAGAGAGGTCCTATAAGTATTCCCTTGTTGGATTTCACTATCATCCTCTTCCACTATACCTTTACAAAAAGTACATTTCAGTGACCCAGACATCATATCAATAAGCCGGTCAACTTCTAAATCAGAGTATTTCCTTTTACACTCTGTACACAAAAATGACGGCCGGTTTTTCGCCTGCTTTTCATCACTTTCGATTTTTTTCCGAATATGATCGAGTTTATACCTGACAACGTTGACAAAGAGTTTATAGTTGATAAAGTAGTAGTTGAATGTGATTGGTGTTGTTCCTGTTTCGGTTTGTTTTTCCTTGTGAATACGTGATTTGATAAGTTTATCATTCTTCAGTCTTGAAGTAGTCTGTCGTAGTTGTTTCTTATCGAATTTCAGCATTTCCAACAAGTCGTCTTCCTTGACACATGGATGCTTGGCGTTGGTCAACACGTTCATCAAAGCAACGTGTTCCTTGTCGTAAAAACCTCGAATCACTCGTTTAACGAGCTTTTTCAGAACAGGAGGGATCTCCATAAGCAGAGCTGGTTCATCTAGAGCTCCGTTCATTTTGAAATGCTAGTTATATTTGAAAATATTTCCTCAAAATGACACAGGAAAGAAAGAGTGGAATTCAAAATGGCTGACTAGATTTTTATGATTAACAACGCCACAGGTAGCCCAAGCTATGTACGGAGATTTTTTGAGTTACGTAATACTGAATGGAAATACTTGAATACTGAAAAATTTCCCTTTGTTACACAACTTGTTCCATGTTCCTTTATAATGTCTGCGGTAAATTTTGAGGGAATTTGGGCCATTTTACCCCGCTTTCTCAATCATTAAAATCCTCAGGAAACGGGAAACGAGAGAGGCGCACGTGGACGGATCAGTCCTAACCTTGATCCCACTCCCACTCTTCTTAGTGTTGAGTTCCTACATTTTTATGAATGTCAACTTGAGTTTCACCTAAAAAGAAAGAGCATATCGAGCTTTGCAAAATTCCGAAGTTTGGTGTTAATTGGTTTAATATTGAACGTTTTACAGCCTTTCTAATACGGTAGAATTTACAAAGAAATGTATGGTTGTAGGGACAGTTGTTCGATATTTGTCCCTACAACCATACATTTCTTTGTAAATTCTACCATTTTTAAACTGTTGTGAGTCAAAGGGTTAATTTAATAGTGCTGTTTAAATTTCTCAAGTTGAGCGAATGAACTAAGCCGGGTAAATGTAAATTGCAAAAATGGTCTTTTGCTTAGAGAATAATGAGCTTTAACAAGCTGTCCTGATCGATTGTGTATGGACTTGCCTGTGTTCGGATCTTGGATCACAAAAACATTTTTCTTTGAATTCAGGTGTTGAAGGAGTAAGCATAACCTTTATGTATAGCAAAAAACGTCCAACCTTTAAAATTTCATTTATGCCGTCTCAATTCATTAATTTTGAGCGTTTTTCTTTTTTGGAAAATCCGGAACCTTCCGTGTCTGGACTGGTAAACTTCGGTTTTGATTGGATTGACGGATCGACAACCAAATTTTAACGTCGAATTTGCAGCTTTTATCCTATAATTTATATTTTTATATTCATATAAACAAGTGATTATGTGGTAAAACTTGCCCAGAAGGCTATATATAGCAGTTTTGGACTGAACTTTAACATGCAAATGCCGGATTTGGTTCGTTTTATTGTTAACCGAAATACCTTGTTTTTTTTCGAATTTGCTTCAATCACGTTGGACCAAAAGGTACATCGAATCTCTTGGGTTCACTTGCCCTGGTTTTGAGGCGTTTCAGACCATGCATTCCAACCACAGCCGGTTTTTGCTCTCCTATACATGGCTGCATTGTGATGAACAGTCGAGATAAACTCAACCTTCAAAAGAATTCAAACTGTAGTATTCTATATGGGCATATGGGCATGGCTGATCAATAGAGTGTATAGATCTTCGGCCGTAAGGTTATTTACTTAGTGATCACGCTGACCCCTAGATATCGTGGCATCAATTGCGGTTGAGTAACCCTTTTTTCTCCCAACAACCTAAACCCCATTTAGATCTTCAAGAGCGACTTCAGGCGAGATATATCGCCAATTTTCATAGCAGACAAATTCTTAGACTTATGTATCAATTACGGTAAAAGAAAACCGCCAACGTTAACCTTTCTTTTCACAGCTGTTTATGGGTCCCACACTGGCCACCTGTTAAGTGCTTCCCAGTCTCCTCTCTGCTCATGTAATATTCATAAGAAAGTCCAAAATAAATCCTCAGTGATATAATTTTTTTCCAGATTTAGATTTCAACCTTATTCAGTCTTAATTTTCAGCTTAAATATTTGTGTGGTTGGAGCGAGTTTGAGGTAAGTCAAATAAGTTATTAACTCATGGTTTTAATGGCCCTTGGCTTAGTAATTGGCGAATTTTAGTTTTTTCCCTGAAGAACTTTGACTGTGGTCATTTCACTTGTGGTTGAATTATATATCTTTGATTCATGACGGTCTAAAAAGTTCTCATGTTGATCAAAATACGTACAAAACGCTTCGTTTCTAAACTGAAAAAATTATGAGGCAATGAAATACTGCCAAAAAAGCAGTAGTTAACAAAGAACTTAGTTTTTGTGAAGAATTTTTTGTTAAATGTGTGTCTGAGCGGAGCTCTCTTACAGGTGGATTTTTAAATGACAGGGTCACACTTCACTCGTTTAAAACGACAGTCTAACGTACCACGATTTGATAAGGTTTAAGGCAACAATAAAATAGACAAAAAGAGGTTCTGGAAATAAAGTTAAAGAATTGGAATGATCATGAGTTTAATTAGAAATTCAGTTATTATGATATTATGATGATAGTTTCTCGATGTTTGTTTGTCAGTAGTGATAATATATACTATATATTGTTTTATTGTGGAATGACTTCACTGTTTGGGTTGGAAATTTCACGCAAGTATCACGAGATTAAAAGTACTACCGATGTCTTGGAATATCATCAGAATATCACAATAAAAAAAATGGGGCTCTTAACAGAAATGCCTAATAATTTCACACACGTTTGTTAGATTAAATTACCAATGACTTCACTGTTTTGGCGGGAAATTTCACGCAATTTAGTCTTTAGAAAATACTACTGCCGATAGCATAATTGATTGTGTAGTTAACAATAAACATTTAGAGCTCTTAAAAATGGCTTAATGTCACAGTTTCATTAGCTAGTTTTACCATTCTGTTTGGTTATGACAGTTTATTTGGTTGTTTGGTTGAGTATTTTTTCACGTTTACACCACACCAGCAATGTTGGGACTTATTTTGAAAACAAATGTGGCAAGATCAAGCGAAGTGACAACCCTTTTTCTGGTATCGTCCTCTAACATTGATAATAAAATAAAACAATTTTATGTGTACGTCATGTTTGCTGAACAGCTTTCATCAGTGTCACCTCGTATGACAATGAATAACACTTGCTTCAAGATTAGAAATGCTATTTAAATATTTTGATTTCTCAGCCTTGATCTTTATCGTTTTTTAATTGTTTCATAGCAGATGACGCCCATCAAGATATAATTCAAGGGCTTGAGAATTGCAACCAAAGAGTCCTCCCTTGTCATCATCTTCTCGTCCATGGAGCGAATTAACCTAGTTTCCGTGACACATTTTGTCAGCTTACTATTTTTATTTTTTACCAATGGACTGGCGCAAAAATATACAATGAAAGCCAATCCAGATGGAACATATCTATTAATACCAGCATCCTCGAGTGCGAATGGAGAAGCTTTGGTAGATTTAAAAAATCTAGCTCCTATTCCAGTCAAGAATACCAAAGAGGCACCTGGGACGAACTCGCAGACGCCACAAATGGTTATCGCTAACATGGTAAGAATTTGTTCAGTGTCTGTCATCTTTCTTGAACGGCCATGTTATTATCGTGAATGTGATTTTATTTCATTTGTAATACTTTGTGCGTGAGTTTCTTTAATTTTAATTCACCATGTTAAAAAGAATCAAATCTTTTGAAAAAACTCAACCAACTAACATGGCGGCGCGTGACGTCACGTACGTACCTTAAGTAGTATCAGTGACCAAACATTTTGTGAGTGAATTCCCTTGGAAATGAAACCAAACTAACAAGTGCCCTCACTAGCGGAGGTTGGAGAATTGAGCTATTTCGGAAATTAGATCGCGTATGCTCGGACGTTTTTACCCAATAATGAAAGGCTCAGGGGACAAGAAGATCCATGAAATTTTGACTTTAAAACTAAAAGTTTTACTAACAGCTATAGTTTGCTGTATTTTTATCAGCCCACAGCGGGACAGAGTGGTGCAACACAAGCGACAGCAAACAAAGGGCCTGGTGCAACAGGTGCAGGACCAGCGGGGCCAACGCCAAAACCTGGACCCAGTCCATCACAGCCAACACCAACCGCGGCGAAAACTGGAGCTAATACAGTAAGTAGTTAATGGTTCGGTGTGTAATTCTCTATTGCTTAGCGTTAGCTTCGGTTCTAATTTGTCAGTGTAGATGTGTTCCAGAGAAGGCAAGGATGTTCAAGAAACAGCGGTATTTTAACTCAAGAAAAACAATTATTCTTTGATTTCCTTCGTTATAGCAAAAAAAGCCTTCTCAGCCACAGGGCCCAACCCAAGCACAATCCACGAAAGGAGCAGGAGGTGGAGCAGGAAGTGGAGCAGGAGGCCCTAGCAAGGGTCCTAACGGCGGTACGCCATGCACCGGACCAACATGCAAACCTAAACAAGTAAGACAACTGTACTATATTACATTGACGTCATTTCCTGCGTCTCTAAGATGGACGTAACAATTAATTCTTTCCGCCAAACTGTAGCTTCGCTCCCAGGAAATAAAACGATCACTTTGAACCGCTAGCTATTCAGTACACGTAAGTCGGCCATAGAAAGCTAGTTTAAAATATACATTAAAAAGATTAACTTTTCCTAAACATTATTATATTAAGATGATGATCCGATGATTATAATGATGGTGACATTGACCCCTTGCAGCACATCGTCAGAATGCAGCTCAATTTGGAGGACAAAAATAGGTTCCAATTCTCAGGAGACGGAAATTCTTTTGTTTTGTCTTCCGAATAGAGCTGCCTTGACGTCAAGTGAAAGTGGTCTACAGTGATTCTTAATACTAAAGTGGTCAGTTATTTCTTCCATTATCTCCAGTAGCTGATCGTGCATGTTACTGTAGAAAGAAATAGTTTTAACTGAATCTGATGTTTGATTACTTCAGAACCTCATGACCCTTGCACTAAAGGGAAAAGATGGCGCAGCAGGAAAACAAGGTCCAAAGGTAATCTCATACGAATTGACTCAATACCATTCAGTCAACACTAACGTCTTATCAGGTATTCCAGGGGCGTAGCTAAAATGTTTTTAAAGGTACGCACGATTTCTCAAGAGCATTGTTCTTTGAATTTTGAAAAAATGCTATTCCCCTTTCCGATCCCTGGATATAAAGCACTGCGATGGAGATAACAGTCCTCCAACATTGTGCTGTGAAGTGGGTCTTCAGTCTCTTCACGATGCTTCTATACTTTTCTCTCTCTCTCTCTCTCTTGACATTTTTTCAGGTGCGCACGCACGTGCGTACAGGTAGCTACGCCCCTGGTGAATAAATAATGGTAAATGAATTGAATTTATTTCCATCTTCATTGATCGTGAATGTTATAGCGCCATCATAGAACGTCTTTGAGGACGCCGTAGACGGTGAAACGCCCTGACAATCCTTAGATTTAATCAATCAATCAACCAATCAATCAATCAATCAATCAATCAATCAATCAATCAATCGATGAAGAATAGAAGGCAAGAAGTAAGGAATAAATTTCTAAAGAAATAATGTCCTTTTCTTTAATTAATTTTGTTTCATTTTTCAGGGTCCTCCCGGCCCCACAGGAGCCCCAGGCCCTCCAGGAAACAAAGTACGATAATATGAGTTGATGTAGAGGTCTGATTTTTTTGTCTGATTCTCATTGTTGCGCAAGTTCGTTGTGCGCGATGTCTATCGCAAAAGTTGAGCTCGATTCTACTTATATGATCACATGCAGCGTCGGATTAAAAAATCGCATCGTGTTATCCTTTCGTGCCTCTAAGTTGCCATAGTGAATATCCCACTCTGTAAACATTGTCCTGAAAGTGCTAACATTCATATACCGTATTTACTCGAAGGCGCTTATTCGGGGGAGGCGCTTATTCAAGCAAGTGATCATGAACTGTTAATATCGTTTTTAATTGGCAATACAATAAACGCTAATGCGGCTATTTTCCTCGAATGAGCGTCTCCCTAGGGGCGCTTATTCGGGGGAGGCGCGGGAGGCGCTTATTCGAGTAAATAAATTACTCATAAATCTTATGGATCGCCGACATTTTGCAAATAGCTTTACGAGTGACAAACTTGGTTGCTAAAAGTATTCCTAATAGCGTTGTTCCATGTTATCTAGGGACCGAAGGGTGATCCTGGAATATGTCCACCAACTCCGGTAAGTCAGTGTTAGTATAGCATCGTCAGAGCGTCGTGCCCGCAAAATCTTTAAAGCACGGGGACAAGTCAGTTCACATTTCTCTTCCTGATTAATGATTTACGTTTTTTAGGCGAAACTGAGTCTTTTTT
>OCZR010114163.1:0-10053 GCA_900234385.1 Anemonia viridis | reverse complement strand
TCATAGTAGAATTCCAGTGATTTTTGATAGCATTATCAGTTCTAAAATATAAAAAAAATATATGAGTAATAATGTAAGAAAAAACACTCTCAAGTCTAAAGCCTTAGTCCTTATAAAAGGTTCAGTACAGAACTTTGAAATATAGACAAAACATCCAGTAAATATAAATATTTTAGTTTAATTACACAGAGTTTTAAGCACAAATATGTGTAGAGTGCTGTTTTTGTTCTAAAATGAACTGACTCATGTTACTAATGTTATCTCTAATCACCACTAGTACTGCTAGTAGAAATGGCACATCTTTATGGGGTCAAATTGAAACCATGCAAATGTGCCTTTGGGTAGCTGCTTGATTATAGAGCAGTTTTCGTATGACTGTGAAAACGGCACGGTCACGGCACAGCAGTGTTACGGCAGAAATGTCGAATGTTTTTATAGAAATCACGGCAGTGACACTGACACTGTATGGCGAACTGCTCTATGACTATTTGGTGTAACTGTTTTGTTTGTACGTCAAAGTTGTGGCTGTTAGTACACACACCTTCCAGGAATGACTTTAGCAATTTCAGCCCATTTGTTGCCAAGTTTCTTGTGTGCTTCATATATCATCCTGTCTTCTTCTTCTGTCCAAGCTGATTTCTTGATGTGAGGGTTAAGATGGTTGTGCCACCTAAGTAAGAGAGAGAAATGTTGTGTTGTTAAAAATTAAACCTTCAAATTTATTTTCAAAAACCCTTTTGGCTGATATGATCAAAGTCAGGGCACAGCTAACTCAGAGACAGAACCCTGAAACAACCTCGGATGATATGACTCAAGCATAGCTACTCATAGAAAAATTCCTAAAACTGCTGGGATGAAGTAACATAGGGAATTGCTACATGTAGCTTATAGATTGAACCATAAAATAACTGATCAAAATCTCGTGTTCTGATTGGCCAAAACTCACCAAGCGCACGTGCAATATGAGAGCACACAGTTGCATTGTTTGGCGGGATCTTTTCAGTGCCGTGGTTGTATTATATAAAAAAAATAGAAAACTCGCTTGCTGTGCTGTGTGCAGTTATAAAGCACGCGGGATTGGCAGAACACGAGCGAAGTGTTAGGAGAAGCATTATGTGAAAACAACTTCAAGGCTGATCAAAATCAGGGCATATTGAACTCACAGATCAAGCCCTATAACAATCTTTTGGTAACAGATTCAAGGTACAGTTGATTTGCATATCAAATCAGAATTTAGCTGGTCAGTTATTGCAGGAGGATAACCAAAGAAAACAACCGAATCAAAGAGACCAAACAAACACTGCTAACATTTATCATCCAGGGACTGAACTTGAGCTTAAGGCATAGTGTACTCCCACAATTAGCAGATTGAGGGAAATTTATCCACAACGCAACCAGCGACCACAAGGCAATGTGCCTGGCACGCATGCGCAAACTAGTAACATCGCTGGCCAACTACCCTCCAAGTTAACTTTGCTTAAAAATTAACCACATAAAACAATTATAAAAAATGACTGTTGTTTGATGTGTATTCTCTAGGTGGGAGTTGAAATTTGGTATTTGACTGCTACCAGTCAAAAATATAACAAGGTAACAACTGATTAATTTTAATTGACTACAGAGAAAAAACAAATTTCAGAGTGCAGCTCCTACAGTAGTTATTGAATTGCCAAACATTTTCTTTGTACCTTTCTCTACACTGTTTTCCAATCCTTCCATTCAGATGCTGGGCAATGAGAGACCATTTCTTTGGGCCATACGTTGCGACCAGTTCAACTACTTTTTCATCCTCCTGTGATATTATTAATAAATTATAAAGAACATTAGTCATTAGTCTACAGTGCAATGAAACAGCAGACTCAGGGTGAGTATCAAATGATGAAGTGAATGCCAGTGGTGTGAATTCGAAATGATAGTGTAAAACATATTATCGTGCACTAGAGCCAAACTTTACTGTCTTAAAGGGACATAGCCAACCATCATGCTCCGCAGTCGTAAATCGATTTTAAGAAAATAAGCCATCTTGAATAATTGTCAACCGAATCAGTTTCCATCCGCTACAATCTTAGACAAACTAGCAATATTTTGGATCGTGAGTGTTATAAAATCATTGTATTGTAAGTTTTTGGTTGTATTTTTCAAAATCAACGAGTTTTGAAAATATAAATAAATCGTGAAGCATGATGGTTGGCTATGTCCCTTTAACTATTGGTGAACTTTTTGCCAATAAAAAAAACTGAATGACCTCTACTTAATCAAGATGTAAATGAGCAGAATAATATTTTTAAACCTTTAAATTTTAATGGAACCCTAGAAAAGCCTCTGGATGATAGTATGGCTACATTGCAAATCACAAATTCGAGTTTGTTAGGATTTTACAAAGGGGGTACCTAAGAACCTGGAGAAAAACCCTTAAATCAAAAGAGAAATCTGGTAAACTCTTCACAAACCTGGGAAACCTGAACTCTAATGAGAGGAAAGTGCATTAAACAAAAAATTATTTTGACCTAAGCAATATAAGGCATCCTATATAATTATAAGCAAAATATATTTTACCTTCCACAATTCCAATGATACCATATATAATACCAACAGTCTTTTTCTTACCTCTTTTGTCCATGGTCCCTTTATTAGCTCAGGATTAAGAACTTTTTGCCATCTCTGCTGGCACTGGGTATCAGTGCGATCAGGGAATTTTGCAGCCAAATCTTTCCAATTACTTGGACCATATTCACCAGCAAGGTCCTTCAGTTTGTCATCCTAAGATAAAAATATAATTATTTATAGATTTAGACACTTCTTAAAAATAAAACGGAGCTCCTTCGGCCTGTGCAGGAGCTCCGTCATTAGAATAGGCCTGGATATAAAACACATGCATAGATTACTCACTCAATATGACAATATATAAAAATACTTAGAAACAATGATTGAGATGGACTTTCAAACCAGCAGGTAAAGCCATGTTCTACCTTATAAATTGGCATTGAACAAACATTCTTTCTTACTGGGCTGTTTTAATCAGGGCATGGCTTATTCAAATAACCAAATACAATTAAGTTTTACAAAACATATTGTGTTCCTACTGTATCAACCATGTTTATGCAAATATAACGCATTTCAGAAGTAAACCATTAATTTATCAGCTTATGATCTTAGCAATTGCATTAAGTAGAGTAATATCAAAGCACTGATGATTGGGTGAATACTTGATATTATCAAAGTAATCTTTACATTCATTAGCTTGAAGAGTTATACAACTGGAACAGACTGTAAATTGCCTAGAGTGATAGACAACAATTACAGATCTTGGAAACCAAGTCCTATAGATATGGATTTGAAATAAGCAAAACAGATGGTCTACAGCAATTCAACAGACTACCGGTATTGTGTTGGTAATGATAAGTGCAAGTTTCATATGCCCACTTGACTGGCTTTTTCTTTCTGTTTTTTAAACAGTTTGCCAATAATTTCAGTCTGTGTAGGCATACTCTTTGCATTCAGGTTGAAATAAAAAAAGTTTCAAAAAAAGACTGCCTACTTTACAAAAATGAAAACCAACATTTCAAATCTTTTGCAAAATATGAAAATATTTTAACTATAAAGAATGATTTTAGAGACTTTAGTACTAATAATATTATATATAGAGAGTACATAATTATCGTTTTGATGTACAGCTGTTAAACTTTTGATTTTTTGTACTTTTTATTGAATGAATTTGTAGTTGAAAATTTGAACCAATCAGGGTGAATCACTAAGTGCAGCATAATTACTAAACTAACTCATTATGCATGCATACCTTGATTTCAGCACGCCAGTCTTTGGGGCAATTGTTATTTTTGAAACCAATATTTAACATTTCTTTTAATGTTGGTAAGAGGAAATGGTACTGTTTAGCTTTTCCGTAGCTTTTTACGCATTTTGTGCGCTGAGGTGTGGAGATTCCAAAAGAAATGGGGTATAGATAGTAACTATTGGGGGACAACATCAACTATTGTGTCAAGCTCCATAAATTAACATCGTAATTTCCATTTTGTACATTGCGACGATCGAACGTTCTTGTCCCTTTAAATCTCCCGTTTTCCATGTTTGAAGAACAAGATTGATAATCTGAGATTTCGAGGAATATTTGCGCATAAGAAAACAACTCTTTTGCAATCATTTCGACTGTGCGCATTTGTCTATATATAGTCATTGGACTCCTTTCAACGGACATTCGAGATTCAAATATGAATCCTAGGAGCTTACGCAAATACGGCTTGATTCATGCAAGGCCTAAAACTAAAATGAACAACCCCTGTGGCTTAGAACCTTCGATCACAGACTCGAATCGCTAAAAAAATAGTCGAAATGAAAGACTGCCTCTCAAACGACCAAAAAAACATTTTTTGGGCTCATAAAAGATGTAATAAAGTCCATGTCGTTGTTATGCTCCGCTGAGAGCTTAAACACAAAACAAATCCATGGATGATCATGTTTTTTTTTTTCAAACTGTACTTATAACCTTATACAGATAAACACAGAAAAGAATGACCAAAGAAAGATTGCTATATCTGAGAAAACTCGAAATAAGAGAGTTGGAAAATCCATGATTATTTTTGGGATTTAATAAACAAGTTATTAACGGTGTGGCTAAAGCGTTTCGCTATCATAACTGTACCTCGTCCTTCGTCCATCGACCCTTGTTTATCTTCTTCTTTTTGCGATAACTTCTCTGAGGTCCACTGTCCTCTTCATCCTCGTCAACTTTATAGCTGTAGTCACTAGATTTAAGAAACAAAACGGAAAATAAGATCTGAGGTCTTGGACGAGAATAGAGAGTTTTCATTGACCCTATGCTCTGAGAGCGTAACGTTCGGATTTGCTTGCAATCGGCAACTACTCGAAGACCGCAAGACCAGAACTAACAGCGATTTAACACCATTTCGGTGACTTACTTGGAAGCGATTGATTCTGCAGCTTGAAGCAAAAGCAACATCTCGACGAGATGAGGTGATTTTCATTCTAAAGGATCCCTAGTTTTACAATAGAGTGGCATGCTACAAAACGACCCGTGTTTGTGAGCAAAAGCCAGACGCGACGCACCACAAGCACAGAGGGATTTGCACGTGTTAGCACACGTAAAGATTCCCCGGATGTTCATTTACAGTCCAAAAGCACAGCTATGCCGTCCACGAAAAATCACAATAATGCACAATTAATCCAAAACTACTTTATTCAAACCCTAAGGTGGCCACTAAGGCATAATCGAATTAAAAAATCGCCATCTAGACTGATTTGAGTGAGTCTACAGTAGCCCCACATACACAAATCCACCCATATTTGGCCGAGCGCGCTTAGCTTGGTAACTAGAATTACTGTGTGCTTTTCGCGAGGTCATAAATAAATATTTTCTGTCAATTATTTCAAGCGATTTTCTTTGAATGATTTGCAAGCATTTCCACATTGAAACTAAGCCGTAAGAAGCTCTAAAATGGAGTCGAAACTGCCCAGAAGCTCGTGAAAATTATAAGAAGATTGAAAATTGTTCCCCCGTCGTGTTGATTTCTATCTCTCGTCAGGCACAAACAAACACAAGAGTATAAAGCTGAGCGATCTTTGATAATCTAGAGATTTTTGGACAAAAGAAGCTCTTGCTACTAATTTAAGAACTAGAAAATACTTCAGAAACGAGAATTAAGCAATCAAAAGGATAGATTTGCATGAAAATCCAAGGATGGCTTTGGACAAAAATGGCGGGGAAAGGTGACGAAAATCGCGCAATCCTTGCCAAACAACTTCACCAAACTTAACACGATCAAAGTCCTTTTTTCATTTTTATGGACTCTTAAAACTTTTCCCTTACCTGTAGTAATAAGAGGATGCCATTTCGGAGAGTTTTATGGCGAGATTTAGAGAGCGAAATCTCTAAAAAGCGCGCAAACTCTTCATTGCCCAGAGGATTTTATTGTCGAGACTTTGATAGTTGATCCATCGACACTTCAAATTGTCCGCCATATGACCTTAACGCTGATTGGCTGGAGTTGACGTCACCATTGTTTTGATTGGCCAAGTGAAATTCAAACCATTTAGCTATTTCACGCGTGATCGGAGGCCTTTGTTTGGATTCTGGGAAAGCGCGCTTTTGAGGAATTTTATTTATAAGAAATAAAAAAGCGAAAAATTGTTTAAAATAACAATGATTTAAAGATAACACTTCTGCTAAATCTCCCGAAAGTTTTACATTGTTTTAAAGCGTTGAAGTTATATTTTCCCCCCATAAAAGTTTAGAAGAATAAAATATAATTATGTGTCACACACGTGCCCCTTTTCAAACACTATGTATTGTTATTTTAATAATCCTTTCGATTTTTGGGGTAGTATATTCTGACTTGGACCTTGGGTTTTGTCTCTTGAGAAGTGTGAGAGCTGACTATCATTTCTGAGGGATTCTAAGAATATTACGAAGAACGTTTGGGGAGGGGTAGGTGAGTGGAACAGTATTGGAAGGGGTGCCGTTCTTCAGAGTTTTGTGGTGGCTAGAACTTCGGTCTTTGTCTCGTCGTAAAAAATATCCCGCGAATAAAGCCATAGAGAAGTTTCTATGAATGGAGAGTACGTGGGATAGTGGAATGCTAGCCTATATTTTTGAGAGAGAGAGATCACGATAAAACAAAATGTGGAACCAATAAGTTTGAACGTAATGCAAATTGAATTGGAAAAGAAATGAAGTTTATACCTTACGGGGATCAAAAGCAAACAAAATGCTAATGCACAAAAAATTTTCTGCGACAATCAAAGTATTTTTCAACAACACTTAGAAAAGCTATAAATTATGCAAAAATATTCTAAAAACTATGAATTGGTACTTCATCTATTTATTCAAAAAAAAAAATTGAAATGTAGTTAGCTTATAATGACGATAAATGTTTAATATTATTAATAAAATAATCATAAAATTCAATATGGTGGGGCTCCTGTGGTATAAACCAGCTGTTTCCCATCAAACCATATGCGTACAAGGTAACTGCGCATTGTTGGTTACCAACACAAGCCTGAAAGGATCAAAATGTGATTTGAACTGACAAAAAATATGTAATTTAAAATTCAAAATCGCCTCCAATCTTCTATTTCACAGCAAAGAAACGTGAAGGAACTGTCAGAGATTCTTTCAAGATGTTGGTTCCGATTTTTACTTTAAAACTTGGGCAAAAAGTTCACGCTAGAACGACGGCCATTGGAAAATATGATGGAAGACATCCATGTTTGACAGGCGCTACCACTGCAGGAAAGGTTAGCAGAAAAAGGTTGAATAAAAGCTCTTTATTACTTATAATATAAAAAATATTTCGAAGGGGAATAGATAAAGATTTTAAGCTTGTGTTCTTTTGTGCAAAAAATTTCCCAGATGAAAAAGTTTTCCCAGAAATCCACAAAATTGTGATTTGGTCAGCAGTGTTGAAGTAGACACTTCTTTATTTTAATAGAAATTTTTAAAGTACTAAAACAGTACTTAACAAAGCAGTGTCAAAAGTTCTCTGTTCTTTGTTTAATTTTACATGTATTGAGATTTTTTAACCCCAGATTAGCAGTTCTTTTTAAAAGTACATGTTTCCCTTTTTGTTGCATGACAGAAACGATCAGAAGCTTTCTGTTTATACAATTATAGAATATCTTTTTGACAAAAACTTACTTTATTATGATAAAAGTTTACTGTTAGAATATCATTTTAATCGCTTGGTAATCCAAACATTCTGACTTGCTAAACTTGTTGAGAAAACCACAATATTCTTACCTATTTATACCAACAAGTTATTATTTAGTTAGACATTTAATGTTTTGTTCCTTTGAAATAATTCGTTTCAAGGTTTTTATCCATAATCCTCACACCAGCAATGCACAAGGTGGTCGAATTATGAGCAGCCACGATAATGACATGAGCATCTTGAACATCAATCAACAAGTGTCTGCCATTGCTGTTGGCAGAATGAGCACAACAAACTGTGATACCCTTTTGGTTGGGACACCCACTAATTTGCTGGCTTATGATGTGGAAAATAATTCAGATGTGTTCTATAAAGATGTAAGTGAGCTTTGCTTTCTTTACTGTTTCATTTTAAATAATCTTTGACATTGCATGTTTTTAGAATCAAACTTATCTTGATATTTAGGCAAAAAAAGATTCCCAGTTTTGACTCTAAAAAAAGTGGAATACTGCATGCAGCTCTTCAAGTTTTTATACTGAATTAGTTACTTTAATTAATTTAATTCAAAACTAATTGGCTATATACTATCATGCACCTTAATTCAGCTGACATCCCACCTTTATTAAACTGTGCAATGTTCTAACAAACCTCTAAAGTGGACACACTTTATTAAGTATGCTTTATAAAGGACTACCATTGTAAGTCTGTAAAAAGAGTTGACCAATCCTTGGTTAAATGCATTGAATAATTCTGATGTAATATAAATTTGAATGCATTGAAAATACCAATAAGAGGGTATGTATAATGCAATTTTGAGAATGAATGTACTGTATATTTTAGGTTGCTGATGGTGTCAATGCTATCCTTGTTGGGAAGATAGGAGGCTTTGAAAATCCACTAGCTCTTGTTGGAGGCAATTGTTCAATTCAGGGATTTGATGTGGATGGTAATGACGAATTCTGGACGGTGAGTCTGGTATATTGTACAGTACATGATACATCAAATTGGCCAGTGAATTCTGAAATTTTATCAAGGTCGGGAATAGTTAGGGAATTTTGATTTTGGTCCGTGAAGTGTTGCAATATGCACAAAATTAAAATAATAAAGTGAAAAGTCAGGAAATATCTGTTCAGCCTTCACAAGTACTCAATACATTTTAAATTCAGTAGTTGGGCTTCCTATTGATGAACTACCTTATAGATTTAATTTTTGTAAAGTAATTGTCCAGTGTGCATGTCATAGAAAAATGTATTTTGGTCACAGAATTTTCAGGAAAAAGGCACCAGGGAATTTTATAATTCAGATGAGTGGGAACCATAATAAAAAAATACTGTTGAAAATTTGATTGATGAAGCAAACACCCAGATGACTAGTCAATGAAAATGTTTGTGACTATAAGTACTTTGATCTCTTCATCATCATACCATGTTTTTTAGGTAACTGGTGATAATGTGTGCTCTTTGGCTCTTTGTGATTTTAATTCTGATGGACAATACGAGGTAAGTTTTACTAACTAGTATATTCTTGTTCCAACGCTCATTCATTCATTTAAAAGCGTTTTAGCTCCAACTTTGGGTCTTCAAAATCATCTGCAGAAACCTTCAACACTGAATTGTTGTGCCATCCCTGACACAGTTCTGGTAACATTAGCAGTACCTGCCTACAATTTCTGGCAATTCATGTTAATTGAATAAAAAAAATTATATAAATAAATCACTTTTTTATAGTGGGATACAAAATACCACTACATAAATATATATTCTTTGCATACAACTTGACTCACACGTTGGTTTTTACGGAGGGAGAAAAAATCAGAGAACCTGGAGAAAAAACCCTCGTGGCAAGGGAGAGAACAACATATCAAACAAACTCAACTCGCATATGATTCAACCCGAGCAGGACCCAAACACAGACCACAGGCTGGGGTGAGAGGCAAGCAGTAATTATACCACTATGCCACCCTTGCCACCCAATGTTCATAGGTGGACAATATTAGACTATATAATATAAGTGTGTGTGTGTGGAGGTACTAGATTTATTTAATAATTGTCATGATCCTGTTTATTTGATTTTCTAGCTGCTTGTTGGATCTGAAGACTTTGATATCAGGGTGTTCAAAGAAGATGAAATTATTTCTGAAATGACAGAAACGGAAGTAAGACTATTATTATTTTGATAGTCAATTAGTTGACTATTCAAACAACTTGTTATGCAATATGTCTCTGATTGGTTGACAGTATTTGAAATGTTTGTCAAATTACTGTCATACGTAAATTGTAATTTCACCTCTTCCGTCCCACTATCTTAAATAAATTAAATTGAATTACATCTACCTAGTACATGAATAGGGTGCAGAAAATTTCGTTAACCC
>OCZR010113574.1:0-11121 GCA_900234385.1 Anemonia viridis | reverse complement strand
CCGGTCCCTCTACCGTAGAGTAACGATATCAGTTGGTACGTTTTTGTGATAACAGTAGCAAAACACTACAGAATTAGGCATGTTTTCAAAGACATCGCTCAGATGACAAGATTGTCAAAGGATCGATCTTTTGAGATTAGTCTAATCACGTATCAGAAAGCAATAACCTCCATAGAGCGACCGTCTTTTATTGATTAAACCTCAATAGTTCGGACAGCCTGCCACCACGCCCCTGGATCTATAAGATTTAAAGCAATGCCCTTTATAGAGCGACCACCTATTTATCGATAAAACCTTTATAACTCGGTCACCCTGCTACTTCGACCAAGACCCTCGGTCTATTCACTTAAAATGAACTGAATAACCTTCATAGAGCGACCACCTATTTATTGATAAAGCCTGTATAACTCGGACATGTTGTTAATTCAACCAAGATCCTGGGACGTAATAAGAGTCTAATCACGTAACCGGAACTTCTAGTCACCATTAATCGACCATTTCGATATAGATTTAAATCTCATTAATCCGACCATTCACTTGGCTTTAGCGATCAAGTATCGAGATAGATCCCTAATCTAACGATTTTTCTAAAGAAGTTTCTCTCAGTTTCATTCTCTATTTCTTGTAACATATAGAGAGACAAAACAGTTTCAGTCTACGCTACGGTGTCTCTAAATGGCTTTCAAATGGAACACGTAACGTGATTGGTTAATTCACCTGATCCTCGCGTCATGATTGGTTCAAAGCGAAAGCCCTTTGACTGTCACGAAATTGGCGTTTCTTCATCGCACGAAATCCGATTATTAAGTCTCATAAACCTAGGAAACAAACTCTTAACACTAAAAAAATATATTATTTCCAAATCAATAGCAGAATTCTGTGAGTTAGTAACCACAGCTGCCTCGTCATCTCTTTAAATTGATCATGTTTATATTAAGAAAATCCGGTGATCCAACATCGAGAGAGAGTGCTAACTATCATAATCATGACGTAGCCCGGAAAACATGACGGTGTCTTGTGAACGTCCGCGGTTTTAATAACTTCACCGACAATTAGCAAATCGTTATATTATTAAATATTATGTCAACTTGATATCAAAATCGTTCTCATGGTAACATGACTCATTTATAAATCAAGGTGATTTGTGGGTCGTTTTCTCGGAAAAAAATGTTGTTGATGATATTGTTGTTGTTGTTTTGAATGTTGCTTGTAGCTTTTCGCTGTGTCACGTGATGTATGTTGCAGGGGGAAAAGGAGTTGTTGTCTCAAATTACGGCCTTACATCTTGTTTTATTGAGGAGAATGCGCTCCTTTGGCCAATCTATCGATTCAAGTGAGTCGCAAACTACGCGGCTGAACTAATACACCCTGAATTCGCGGTTACAAGCGAATTAAAAACAAACGTATTTATTCACTCTGTTGTAATTGCCAAAGGTTTTGCACGGATTAATGAATTAAAACGGCTTTTACTTTTGTTAAGCCACTAGACCAAAGGAAGGGCAATCTCAAGGGCTTATCTCAATACAATCGAAGTTATTTCTTTAATTTTGAGCAAAGTGCTGATATCTTCCCACCACACTACCGGAATAAATTTCCATTGTGTTACACGTTTTCAGCGCATAAAAATTAACACCTGTTTCTTTTTAACGGATTCCATAAAAACATTCTTGAGGAAATCCCAGCATTTTTATGTTCGTATCTTTTTATTTTTCCACTTTCAAATCAGTTATAACCGAGTATTTAAAAGCTAACCGCCTTCGTTTGAACTTATTCTCATTTGTCCATGACCTAGAGTTCTTACATAACGACCAAAACAATGTTCTGGGAGTTTCAAGTGGCCATTTCCTCTCTGTCTCTTGTCCTCATCAAGAGAAAACTGTTTAAAATAAAATGAAATAGCTTTAGTTGTGTCACGGATCTTAGACTCGTATCTTAGACTCTTGGGATTTCATTGTGAGGACGATAGCTTATAACTATGAAGTATTATCTTGTTTTTTACAAGAAAACAAACATTGAGACGGCGCTCCAGGACATTGAATTCAATTGAGATGGTAACCATGAGAACGGAGTATTTTCAGTTGATATTCAGGCAAGTAAACCGATAGACAATCATTAAAAATGTTTTCAAAATGAAAATAATACAAACACTTACGGATCTATGTACCTAATTGGTTAAAAAAACGTCGAAGATGGATAAATTCAATTTGGTGCGAAATTTGCAAACCTGCCAAATTATGGGTTAAACGATTGTGCAAGCGTTTTTGGATGATAATGTTTTAGCATATGAATAAATCTAAATAAAATTAGTATTGAACTCGTGTTGTTATGAAAAGGAATGGTGCTTTATACAGAATACGTTCAATGCAATAACTCGCAGTTTTAAAAATGAAACTTGAACTATTTTTGAGTGTATTTCAATGCATGTACGAGTTTCGAAAGAATCGTTTTCTTGTGTAGAGCTAAGGTTTCAATCGTTGTTTATCTTTTGTGTTGAACTTTATGTTCTTATGGTTGGTTGGTAAAATAGTTTCCGGATAAACTGCCTCTCTTGTACATTGAATGAAAGAAGTCGAATTTGATTGTTTATCGCTGTAATTTATACGGTTAATCTACATGACAGCAACATTCATATAATTTTATTCATTTATTTTTCGTTGTTAACGAGCTGTTCAGTAAATTTCAACGCAAAATAATTTAGTTGAAGAGTTTTTTATTCTAAGATGACACAAAAAACTTCCGCTTTCATTTAGGAAAAAATGTTGACTCGAAGTTGTGTCTCTGGATTACATCCTATTGTTAAAACCAAGAAAACATTCAAAGTTGAAAACTGATCAAAAATGCGAAAAAAGGAGAGTCGTAACAAAAGGGAGCCCTGGGGTGTTGTGACGTCACGGGGAGAATTCCTCGTGAAAACCCGTTCATTTGCCTTTTGACTGTGCAAACAATGGCAACCGAAACAAAAAATATACCACAGTTGGCCAATATAATGACAGAGGTTTTTTTAAGCTGTGGTTTGAAGCAAAGAGAGTCTTAATCGAAAGCTCGCGTAATTAGAGAGCTGGTTTAATCATTCCATTGTAAGAGGCTTGGAGTTGGCGAGGCGCATGCGCTAAATAGACAGGTGCTATGCGGGCAGACGTACAGAGATATATTGGTATATTGTCAAAGAAACCATCTAGCCAAACAACTAACCCAACAACTTGGACGCTCGAATGAGCAGTTGATGAAAAATCGGCGCAAAAAGAAGCGCTTTGTTTCGCCCACAATGAAGGAACGAGAATCGAAGTACAAGAAACATCGATAATTTCATATCTTGCGAATATTTAGTAAGAATGGCTATTAGTTCCAACACGAAAAAATTGTTATTGCGGATTGTGTTATTCCTAGTCTACCTCTTGCTTGGAGCAGCATTATTCTACGTGATAGAACATAAAGAAGAGGTGGAATTACGGAATCAAAATGATTTTCATAAAAGATACAAGAACTTTACGGACAGATATAAAATAAGTAAAGAAGACATGCTTGCCTTCATTAAAGGATTGGAAGAGGCAATGAAATTGGACTACAACGCAACTTCGGGCTTCAACGGATCGACTACTGGCGGTTGGCCCAGCAGCTACCGTTGGCAATTTATGAACGCTTTTCATTTTGCTGGCAATGTTGTAACTACTATAGGTAAGTTACGAAGTTTAGATGAGAATATCTGGAGCTTTACAACATTACTGGCTTCGTAATCGTAGGAATACGAGCATGATACCCTTAGCAACCACTAGGAATACAAGTCAGAGCGAGTGAGAGGCGAGACGCGAGAGCTGTGTCTCTATCATTGGAGCAAGATCATTCAACACAGATACAGAATCTATAATATCAACAAAAGTTTCGCCCTTGAAAATTGTCTTCAATTGTGGTTGCTTTGGGGAGGCATGATTTCTGGAGCAGCCGATGTAAGGTTTCAATGAGCGGTTTCTTTAGACAAATTCGACCTGAACCGTAGCTTCCACCTGGCTAGCTTACAACGGGTTGTTAAATATAAATGATAACCTAGACCATCTATAGCAATACTAACGAAAAGGATTCTCAGCTTCTGTTCTAATATATTCGAAGAGAATCAGTGAAGACCTTTTTCAGATTGTTTATCGGTCTTAAGATAAAAGAAAATCTTAGCATTATAACTAGAGAGTTTTCGTCTAAACTGGTAGACGCTATAAAACGTTGAGGGAATAAAGGAAAACTTAGTCCTATCAGGGCTTAATTCCCTTAGAAACAAACTAAGGCAGAGAGAGAGAGATTCAAGGATTTGGCCGGTATAAAGGACTAAAATACAAGATAAGTACTGTCCAACGGTTTGAGGAATATATTCGAATTAAATTCGAAAATATAACGTTGTCAAGAGCACAGAAAACGCTGCCAAATATATTCTAATCTGCAGGTGATAGAGAACTATCTATGAAGAAGAAAAAAAACCCAATGTATGTTGATTTTGAGTTACCTAATTCATTCGCTAGATTTACAAAACAGATTTTATTTCCCGATTCTTGTTTCTGTGAGAAGATTACCGGGCTGTGTAGGACTATCACGGCAAATCTGTAGAGCCGTCAAAAGCATTTCCGATTTGGAATAGTCCGTCTATTATCCAATAGGGAATTCGCGTCTGGGGGAATTGTTTTTATGTACGAGTTAAATGTCTTATAGAGTGTGTATTCTTATAATTTGGAATATTCACATTTATACGAAGAAATCCATTCCATGTTTATCGCCTTACACCTTATAATTTAAAAAAATTAGAAACTTAGATAGACTTAAGATTAAAAAAAAAACATAGTCAGGGAAACACTTGTGTAAAACAAAAACGCATTTGTATGAAGCGATTTCTGTTCCGGAAAATGGCGGCGTTTGTAAATATTGGCCAAGTCACTGATTCAAAAACTTGTTTGAGAGTTAACCTAGGGTTTATAATCACTCCAACTAGACAGAGAACGAGAAGAAAAATCTAGATTGAACGTTAGCGATCATTAATATTAGACGGTAGTCGATGTCACGCGGGGTACACGCGCTCCTTACAAACATTGACAAGGAAATTGGATGATAAATTCGAAGCAGTTTTGAACGGAATTCTTGGATGGCTAGAAGAGCCAAAAAAATGTCGATAGTTTATTGACATTGTATGATCCGATAATTTATCCTGGGATTAGAAGGCAGCACAGATCGGCTTAGATTCTTGGGAGTAAGTTAGCTCGGGTATGTCTACCCATTTGTAGACGTGTGATCGATGAGCCTGCATCAGGAAGTAAGGAGTTTTGTTATGAAAAAAAAGCCAGTATATTTATCCATGGATGGTAGATTGCCATCTATCCATCACTGACCCCTCTCATCTCATCTCACAGTCATGACTCTAAGAAAGCGCTCTAATTTTCTTCATCCAGTAGAATTATTAACATTGTTTTAGCGCCCTCACCGCCTCTTAAACTCTTAGCACAAATTCCGACAAAAATTTGTCTACTTTTCGCAAGCCAATCAATCCACGATTTATTAATAACAGCAAATTTTGATGTGACACTTATGAAGATCTGCCAAGCAGTTCTCAAAAGGGAAAATTTGTAAATTATGATCTAAAAAGCCGTACGAATAACCGAGTGTAATTACTGTCCCAGGTGAAAAGGTTTCTAGATAATTTTATCTGAAAATAAAATAGGTTTGTTGGAGATACTTTAATTCTTTAAACACTTCTTCGAATTGAACTCAAATTGAGATATCTCTAGTGATAACTCGAATGATTTTATCCCTCAAACAATTCCCGGCGCCGAGTGGGGGCTTGAGTTACATTTGAATTTCAATATGAAAAGCGAGTGGTCTCGGCCTGTCGTCCTGACAAATGAAAAGAAATGAAAGCACAGAGAAGAAAATAATAAAACCATCGAAGATGTTATCTTCAAGAACCAGTATTATACGATCGGTGTCTTTGCAATTGATCTATTCTTTTTCAATGGTAGTTTAACTACAAACTGATCTCTCACACTAGCTTTATTTTTAACATGCAATTTTAGGACTGAACTCGTCTCACCGAAATCGGAAGAAATTAGAATCACGCGCGGGCTCGTCTTCTCTCTCTCTCTCTCTCGTTCTGTTCGCTCAATTCACCTTAAAAAAACAACATGAATCACTCACTTGAACGGCTATAATCGCAGATGATAAAAATCTGAGAAGCGATGGGTCAATTGCTTTCCAATTAAACTAAAACTAGACCAAAAACCCGAAAACAAATGAACCACAAATATCGCAACAACCTTCTCACTATAACTACTAACTAATAAGCGAACTAACAAGCATAAAAATATCCCAAATACGGCTTTATTTACGAGTCAAAGAAATCTGAAACATATATAGATTGTGCCATCCTAGCAATGTTGCTATGACAACGACGAATATTACTAATAACAAGTCATATATAGTTATTGATAGATCGTGTTTTCATATTATTTTTAATGCGGAATTTTCTCTGTGATTTTATAATTCGGGTCTGGACAAAAACCATGATAAAATTAATATGAATTTTTAAAAACGAAATTCTAGTTAACTATTCCTAAATAATTAGAATAACGAGTTGTTAGAAAAATATCAATCAATTTATCGATAACAGAAACAAAATATTTTAATATTTAAAATCAAAATGGCTTTCCTGCTTGAAAAAAAATATTACGTTTTGAAAAAATATTTTTATCTAAAAACATAGATTTTTTTATTGGGAATTATAAGAAAAATAAGAATGCCGATATGATTATTTTTTGGGGGCTTGTTAACTAGCAATTGTCCAACACCTTGGGAAATTTGCACACGTTTTTCAATATGCGATACAATTGATACATTTGAACTGTAGTTTTCGGTTCTGTCCTAATTGCACAAAAATGGCCTTGGAAAATTTCAGTCTGATTACAATGTGAATTAGATTTATTTCCGTTTTGATGGCGGTATATATTCCAAAGAACGAACATGATTGATCTTAGTATTTTCCTTTTTCATGACTGGGAACAGGATTTCTTCATATTCTTTTGAAGCCGACATCGAAAAAAATTAAACTGACACTCATTCACAACCTTTTCTTTTGCTATCAAGAAATTATTCTCGTTCACATATTTTTAGCTGACGCTCTTCCCAATATCTAAACGAGGCGCCAAGCATCATATATAGGTTGTCTGAACATCTCCAAGAACCACGAATATTCTTGATTTCATACCCCAGTCAAAACACGAACATTACCTCTCTAAGTCATGGAAAAAAGAAATTCAATTGATTTTTTCCAAATTTAACACAAATGGGACTGAGATTATGTATTGTAAATATTATTGACAAAAATGATGACAAATGTATGGGTTTTCGTTCAAATTTTCATCTGTTTTGTATTGGGCTAGAATTGAAAAGCAATAGGTTTGATCTGGCTTGGGTTTGAATATAACGGTTACTGGGATGTTACACGAGGCTATTTATTTTATGCTTTTCTAAATGAATCAGGAGTCAAGCTTTGTTTTTTTTAGCCGGAGGGTACAAACAACATCTAGGCTAGCTTAGGCTGATCTATTGTAGCTGAACCAGGGCACAGACGGTTAATTCACAGATGAAATTGAACATTTTAACGTACGGTTTTGTGGGAGAAAAATAACTAGTAGAGAACCCAGAATGAAAAAATAAAAAACTCGAATCAATGGGGAAGCCCATGATACTATGTCCAGGAATCAAACCATATACTCAAGAAGTGCCGGAGAGGCAAGTGCACTACTATTCCACTGCACTACCCTTGAGCACTCCGTATCGTAACTAACAGTTATGCTTTTCAAACTAATAAACTAATACATATATGTGTTATTGATTTTTTTCCCATCAGGATATGGTCACATAGCTCCGATCACAGTTTGGGGAAGATTTCTTTGTATTATATACGCTCTTGTTGGCATTCCACTGACTGGTCTTACACTTCGATCGATTGGTAACCGAATTTCAGAGTTTATCGCTGCAACAATAAAGTCACTAGATCGTCGATTGTACAACCGGGAAACAGAAAAACTCGAAATCAAGACAGCTTTTTTGGCATTTGCAGCTCTTTGGTTCATCATTCTGATTCCCGCCGTAGGCTTTTCATTAATCGAGAGATGGCCGTACCAAGATGCGGTTTATTTCTGTTTTGTTACTTTAACGACTATTGGTTTCGGGGACTTTGTCCCAGGACAAGGTAGAAATCAATATGAGGAAGGCATTGAAGCATTACTGGAGTTTCTTAATCTTTTTTATATGGTTCTTGGGCTGGCTGTTATGTCCGGCGTTATTGTTTCAATCAGTGGAGTTATAGAGGAAAAGACTAAGAACTTCGGTGCTGTGGACCCACTCGAAGCACTTCGAAACATCCGAGTGGAAAACTTGAACTCACGGGCGCTTAAAAAGCTGGGTTATAAGATGGGTCCTGGCATGGGGCCACCAGGAGCGCCTGGTCCACCAAACCACGATGATGTGACTATAAATAGCCGGCTCCCGCCAAAATTAGCACCGAAGGCAACACCCGTGGCCCCTGCCGCGGGAAATGATCGAACTATGGAACGAAGCCGTTCGGCGGAAGCTATGGATTTTCAAGGGCCAACGCCCGTTATGTATCTCAATAAAAATAATGGAAACACGCCGTCATGCGGGAAGGATGAAAATAAAACAGAAAGCCCGACGGGCTCAAAAATGTTTAATAATAAAATAGCACCAGTGACGTTACTGGAAAACCAGGCAATTACCAACAGCCAAAGCAGAAAGCTCGATTTACGGAAGCGTTCCGAACACAGTTCTACGAGTACGGAAAGTGCCGAAGAGGCACGAGCGAGTGACGAGGATAGCGAAGTTAAGACAATTAACGAACTTAATGAGCTGAGAGAAGAGGCGGAGCTAGATGCCTGTGACCCTGTCAATCATGAACCCAAGAATAATTTGGTGAGTAAATCAATATCTATCCACTAGTTCTTTGCGTGTTGGGTAATGCTGACGTCACATGCAGCGCACCGGCGGCCATCTTGGTTTTCAAAGGATAACCGCCAGCTTGTTACAGCAGCCTGGATTTCATCTTGTTTCTTATGTATCTCAATTCATAGTGAGTTCTTAGGATAAAATTAGAATATTTGTAGCAGGGGGCAGGCTTGAGTTGAAATCTAGTTTATTTTCTTCGATATCGTCACAAATTATACGAACAATGAGTATAGATAACAAATGTATTATACACCATCTGGTGAAGTGAGTGGAGCACTGACGTTTCGGACGTTAGTCCTTCGTCGGAGTTATCAGTGGAGTACAAACAGGAGGTTTCCATGTTCGTGCGTAAAAGAAAGTCTTCTCACGTAAAAACACTACTTTTAGTGCTGAATACGCGATATAATTCCCTCGGGGGATATCACCCTCACCAACAGGTATGCAGTCTGTCCTAATGACCAGGGAATCACATTTATAGAACCAAAACTAAATCTCTATTTCCAGCTAGTTAGACTAAACAACACCTTGATATTTGATTAATTTCCTACATTTCTTTAACTTTCGTAAAACCTCCTTCAAAATCTTAAACATTATCTGACAAGTCACGTGACTGATGACAAGTCACGTGACTGATGACGTGTACTTTGGGTGTTGTCGGTTTAGATAACGTGAAAAAAGACGTCCAACGTCACAAATCACTTGCACCGCTGAGCTCTTGGGTCCCTTATTACTTTTTATACCCCTAATATTTTTTGTCCTTTTTTTGAGACCTCCACTCATAAAACAACTTTTAAAAAGGACTTTAGAATCCTTTCATTTTTTTCGCTATTTTGACTGTCACCATAAAGAGTCTCAAGTGACGAAAGTCATTTTTCGCTTCCTCGTACATGTTAAGCTTTTGTCGTTACAATCACACACAATCGTGACAAATCCAATCAAAATATAAAATTAAAAGAGAAAAGTTTCAGTGTAGCGTGGTGAATACGAGAACATTTGGCGCCAAACAGAAAAAAAACATATGACTGTTTTGTTAGTTCTCTTTGTGTTATCAAACCTCAAACACAGAAAGCAAATATTTGAACAGAATTTGGGAGAAAACAAACATCAAGTCGTGTAGACCATCGCGTTGTTTTCTTTACGTGCTGCCTTAATTGTTTTCTAACGAGTATTTTGAATCCCCCGTTATGGGACCAGCCAACTTTGCCAACATGGCGCACATTAACACCCTCTATGCAGATAAGGTTGTAACTTTTAACGACTTCGTATTTTCTTGTTTACCGAAACACTTTGGTTTACGTGCCATATCCAGGGGTATTTTACTGAAAATAGTCATTACAAGACGGTATAAGCAACAAGTCTGATTCTTAATGAATAAAAGCATTAGGATCCCATTTGTTGCTGAGATAAGCGTCGACAAGGAAATGGTCGACATGTTGACCCCATGAGAATCGTCATGACAACCGGTTTAAGATTACACCAGCCAGGCAGCCAGGCAGCCCTCTTGTCTCTGCGAGTTTTCTTCCTCCTTCTACTGTTGTTTATGAATCGTATTCTCCTCTTCTCAAAGATTAAAAACCACGACAAATTTTCAATTTTCTTCTCCAATTTTCCCTTCATACGTTATATTTTTACATCCACATATTATAGATTAGTTATTTTTTAAAGAAAAAAAACGTTGAATAAAATCCCTCTGATAATTTTTAATCAATCGTCTCAAAGATACCGCACTACCATGTCGTAAAAAGAGCAAATAATATCTGTCATCGAGCTTTTTTTTGTTATTTTCATATTGAATATGTAGTTAGTTACGAATCGAGAAACGATTTATTAGTTTCGATTCGCCACAGGTTTTTCCCGTCATAGATCTCTATCGAGGGTTCTGGCAAATCCCCTACCGTTAGCAATATGTGAATTATCAATCTTTCTCACAGTGATCTCTATCATCCATTAGCTTTGAAAAGGATAAGTCAAACCGAAAGACGAAATAAAATCATCATTAGAAACCAAGTAGTGTTTTGGGATTGGCCTCGTCACGCCCAGTAATCTATCCATCGCTTTTAGGGCCATATTGGCGCTGCCACTTCAAACCTAAAAGCACAATTCTCTCTTCAATAACACCATTGATATTTT